>JANHFX010022369.1:18557-52843 GCA_027560015.1 Chloroceryle amazona | reverse complement strand
CACTGCCCGACAGCCTAAAAAGTCCCTCCCCAGCTTTCTTGTAGCCCCCTTAAGATACTGGAAGGCCACAATAAGGTTTCCTTTGTAGACCGCTTTTTAGTGCATCATCATTATAACAGTTAAAAATCTTGCAGCTACGTTTTACCTTAATAAACTCAATATAGTCCTCATATGTGCCTTTTGGTGGAGCATAATAGTTGCCACTGGGAGAAAAACTGTAATGAGGATTTTCAATTATATCTAGATTATAGAAGTCATCCAGCATTGTCAGCAATAAACGTCTGTCCCAGTCATCTGTCACTCGACCTCCATAGTTGCACTCTCCAGTTAGGTAAGATATAGCTTCAAAAGGAACATGGCTATATTCATTTATGAATATCTGAAAAAGAAGACAAGTAATTCTACAGACTTGAACTATCTGCAGAACAACAGTGTGACCTACAGACTAAAGGGTTGGAAGCTATAGTGCACACAAAACTTCAGTTTATCGAGTTTTCTCCCTAAGTGGTGGAAATTCAAATTCTGAAATCTTTTTTCAAATAAAATTACTGAGAGAGGAGTTAGTAGTTAAAAAAAGAGTTAGCAGTAAAAGCCTCTTATGAATATTGAAATTAGTAAGTCATCCAAGTAATTCTTGAACTATTTAAAAGTGGATACTTTCTCCAGTCTAAACTTTCTAAAGAATTGTGCTTTTCACTTAAGTTTTCTTATAGTCTTCATAACCCTGTAATCTCTTTCATGAAGTTCTTGACAACTTTTCCCACTGTTCAGTCTCAAGTTCTGTAATGCAGTTTTAGCTCCCCTGACTTTTCTACACAGGGACTGCTGAAGACTCCAGGTAAAGTAGTGGTCAGCACTCCATCTTAGGGGAAGGAGAATAGTCTGAGGCTCTGCTTAACAGTGTATATCTAAAAAAATAAATTTCTCCTCCTAACCACAAAAAACGCCATAAATGAGTGACTGTCACTGCCTAGGTGTTACTTAAAGGACAGTGAGCTCTTATATGTGAGAATTTCAACTCTTATTATACTCATACATACTCACTATATTCCATACAACTGTAGGAATCTAAATGTCATGAAGAACAAATTTTAATTTTATTTAATTTGTAATTTTGAAAATATTTATAATATGATTGTCATACCTTGCCTTTGTAGCTGAACTGAAATAATGAAAAGCTAGGAATATTTGATATAACCTAACTGTATTGCTCCTTTTGACTATCAGCTCATTCCTATGCTATGCAATATCAGAGTTAAAGGCAGCAATAGATGATTTTACCTGCAGCTGTCTGATACTGATTCGCAAGTCTGATTCATTAAATCCATAGGGAATATTCCAACCAAGAGGCCCAAATTTTCTTCTCTCCTGAACAAGAGCATGAAAAAAACAAACTCCAAAGAGCAGTTTCTCCCATACCTTTGAAACAAACAAGCAAAGAGAAGTATTATTAACTAGCCTACATGCTCCTGCTAGTTGCAGCTTACATAGAGAGCACACCATTTTTGATTACCACTCTTAATCAAGGATACAAATACAGGCAACTATTAAGCACTCTGTGGTTATTTGACTTGGGAACAAATAGGCACATAGCTGCCATATACAGACACACACAGTTCCTCAGGTACCATTGCACAAGATCTTTCTCCTCTTCTGTGTAAAGGACAGATAATTCATAAGAATTCAAATAGCACCAAATATTTATTTTTAAGGCTCCTCATACAAATATAAAATACAGAGGTATTGTTTAATATAAGTCCTTAGATGCACCCACTTATACCTATGTATATTGGTTACCCTACTCATAGCTCTGAGTAATCCCACTGTTTTTTCACTTCCTTCATAGGTAATGGTTAGCTAAGTGGTTCATCACTTATCAGTAAGACGTAAGGGCACTGCAGTACTGGTCCCTGGTAGTAAAGAAATGATCTTCTCAGTGCTTACCACCTCGATAATGATAGGTATGCCCTACTAATGAATGGTCAGTTTATGTACATTGTGCAGTACATGTGTGCAATACATAAATACATGTGTGCCATGTGAAATTACCTAGCAGAGTAATTCTCAACTAATCTTTATTATGTAAAATCTGAACTCACAACCATAGTAAAAATTTTATTTTACAGTATTCACTAGGCAGAAATTAGTGTATGTATATACATATAAACAAACAACAAAAAAAAACCCCAAAACCAAAACAAACATGAAACAACCAACCAAGAATAAAACTGTCAAGACATAGACACATTACCAGCTCCTTTCCAGGGCATCCAGAGAAGAATTCAGGATCAGAAATAGGATCAGAAAAAAATGACTGCAGTAGGTTTAACCTGAGACCTGTAGGAGGTTCATTTGTCATCTTTACTCCATTCTGTAGAATGCTTACAGGAAACTAAAAATAAATAAATAAAAAAACCAACCAAAACTGCATTCAGGAAGTGTGCAATAGAGGCTATATTGCTGTAACAATATATTAGCACTCTGTGCTTGTTACATAAACAATTATCTGTAAGAAATTACATTTTAAATACCAACAGCTTTAAAAAATTAATCTCTAAGTCATCAAGAAAGTAAGACCTTGCTGTAAACAATCCTATAATTTAAAATGTTTTCTTGGTGTTCAACACTTTAGAAATAAAACACAAAATTGAATTTTTTACTTCATGCAGAACAAAACTTCACTGACAGTTTAAGAACTTATTAATCATATATAGGCAAAATTCAGTTCCATTCACTAGTACACAAAATATCACACATCACAATATTAAAATATTACAAAGGAAGATTGGTTTTACTATGTTGGGGTTGTTTTGTCTGGTGTGGTTGTTTTTTTTTGTTTTTTGGTTTTTTGTTTGTTTGTTTGTTTTTTTGTTTTTGTGTGTGTGTTTTTTTGTTTGTTTGGGTTTTTTTGTTGTTGTTGTTGTTTTTGTTTTTATTTGTTTGTATTGTTTTAATGTTCTTTCTTAATGAAATTATATCTTCAATCAACTCACTGTATTTTAGAGAAGTTCATATTAACAGATCATTCAGTAATATGAATATTTCCTAAGAGCATCATAACTTTTTTTCTTTCCCCAAATACAGAATATTTGGCAATGCATATACCTTTGGTGAAGGGTAACTAGTAAGCCAAAGTCTGAAGTCTGGATGACATTTTTCACTGTTAAACTCCTCACATATTTTCTCCAACATTGGCATCCAGGAGACAGCTAAATGACAATTTTGTAAACAAACCCAGGTTCCTTCTTCCATTCCTTTCTGAATCATTTTTGTAGCTATAGGTCCTTGTCCTTGTCCTAATGAGATGGACTGAAACTTATTTCCAACAATCTCTCTATCGTTTGCAAGTTTTAGGAGGCCTTGAACAGAAAGCGTAAGATTTTAGCACTTCTCCATTAAAAAGAAGTTATGTCAGGAAAAGAAAATATTTTACAATGTTTATTACTATCTTGTTAAAATGTATGTAAGTAAAATGGTATAACTTTGATGTAGAGTGTAAAAATTATTCAGTTTAAAATATAGTTTCCATTTTTAGGAAGCACATAATCTTGCCACTGTGGCATGACTTGGACAAAGTACAAAAAAATCCTCATTGTGTTTTAATGGGGAATTTCAGAATCACAATCTGAAAAAATATACTATCCTTTTGTTTTCTCTTTCTTTCTCTTTACACTTACTTGTCTTTCTCTTTATACTTACTAGACATCGGATCTGCTCCTGGAGATAGCACAAATATTAAAGGGATTGTAGAATTTGAATCTAAGTAACTTTTTGTTAGATCAAAAGGTGGTGGCTCTACAAATTTCTTCCCCAGTTTATCAGTTACAAATGTTGTCATAGCTGGACCAATCTGTTAAAAAGGCAAATATAAGCCACTAATACAAATTAAACATGACTGCATATATGACAGCATCTTATACATACCACATATTAGTTAAATTCCTGACCTACAGACACCTCTCTGCTTTGCACAGATTTGAGATTAGTCTTGCAAAATGCTTCAGAAGCAAAAGGTATCACCTCTTGTTGACACCTTTCCCCCCCTTTCTTTTTTCTTCCCCTTACAAGACAAATAGTAATGCTTTTAGAAAATAAAAAATATCATCTCATGCAAACAAGATTAAATTACACTAAGGCTTGAATTCAGGCTTTACAATGATGTGGAGGACCAGCATATTCTCCCTTAGTAAATATTAAAGTAATTATTTGTAATTAATTCTAAAGGACCAATTACAATATGTACTGAAATCCTATCAGTGACAAAATACATACATTACAATTTGCTAAGTGTACCAATAGCAGGATGTGTTACAAGTTGACCTTGGCTTTTCAAACACACACATTTGATAACTCTGCCTTGGAACGCTTTGTATGAAAGCAAATGGTATTGGACAGTCTGTGCATTTGCTCAGGCTAATATATCCTGCTCTTGAGTATCTCGGGTGTACCAGCAGTAGACTAAACATGAACAAACACTTGGAAGAAAACTAGAATGAAAACAATACTCTGAAAGATGCATTAAATCACATCAGACAAAAAAAAAAATCTCAGCTGATGCTTGTGGTGTTTGTATTGTTAAGTTGAAAAATAAGATTTTTTTTTTTTTTTCTTAATAAAAATATGATGAAGAGCAGATTAGTTATTTGAACAACCAGGGCAAACTACGCTACAAGACACAGAACAGTCTCCAAACACTTGTCAACAGATAATTTTACCTTGTCTGGTCTTAAGCACCGAAGAATTATCAGCTTCTGTATTTCATTTAATGTATTATTCAATTGTTCTGGTAATGGAAAGCTTTGTGGCTCTTTGCTGTCATAAATTTTTTGCCATTTGCCTACATTTTCAGAGATGTGACTCCTAGAGCAAAAAAGCACTTAAAATTACTCTAAATACCTGGAGTCTGATTTTTTATGTTTATCAAAAGCCAGTTATATTGTATTATCATACAAACCATTCCACATCTACATCAGAAATAATCCTACAGTTGAGCTTCTCCATGCTGAAGAGTGAAAAACATTTTCCCACCATGCTGTTGCAGATGTAAAAGACTCCATCTGAAAGGTTCCGAATTGAAAACAGGGTCCGCCTATTCCTCCAGGCAGCACTCCTTGAACCTTCATAGGTGGGAGTGAATCATTTGACATAAATGAAGAATGCCTAATGATGAACAAAGGGTCTAGTTTTGCCATGTTAGCATTCTGGCACTGGTTTGGAAAATGTATAGTAAACATTTCTTTCGTTGTGTTACAAATGCTTTTGTCAAACACAATCAATTCAGCCCAACATTTTACTGTACCTCAGTCCTTCAAAAGCTGGGATTTCACTTGCACGACATAATTCATCCCAGCTCTTATCCGGTAGCCAAGATGGATCTGGATTCTTGTACTTATTCTCGAGACCCACACCCCCAGTTAGTAAGAACATAAACTCTTCATGTTCTATTTCATTTTTAGCCCTATATTAAACAAAGAGATGGATAATATTCAGTTATTGAGATACAACTTTACATAACACAAAGAGCTGTTTAAAATCAATTACACTTTACTTTTAGCAATACTTCTGCAGTAACAGCTGAGATCAGATCTCATTGTTCTACAGAGTTAAACTGAATGGCAGAAGTGGCTGATTTAGGTTACAGTAAGAGTTTAAAAAGGCAAGAGGTAGATAACTACTTATTGATTTTAAAAAATGCAATAATTCGATTTTTAGAAGCTTTATGGAAAAATATTGGTTTCTGGGAATACAGAAGCTTTATTAATTGGCCCAGTAAGAATGGTCCATATACAGAAGTGTACACATTTTAACTAAGGAAGTATGCACATTATGGTTACAATCATGCAATTTTGAACTTATCTTTCCTTTTACAATGTATTGACACAAAATTACAAAAAAAAAGCCAGGAAGAATAAACTAAAAAGCCAGTGGAAGTGAGAAGACTGCAGCTGAGATCTCACAATGTCTGGAAAAGGATAAAAGGGAAAGAAGAGACCCTAAAAAACCAAAAGCCTAAATGTTGCTGAGGTGCCACATGACTGTCTTAAATTCCTTTCTAAAAAAAATTTCTTAAGTAACAGCTAATACTCTTGACATAGGATGACATGTAGCAGCAGTACCCAGGTCCTTTAAAGGGAGTCTAAAATGTATCATTAACAAAACCATTGCATAGAAAATTTTTTTCCATAAAATGTCCAAGGGCTATATAGATAGTAGTGATATAAGCACTCATACACTCTTTCACTGTAGTAGAGAACACCAAATGTTCATGATCTCAGTCTAAAATCTGTATTATCAATATGCACAAGAAACACGTTATCTCACCAATAACTTTTTCTATTATAAGAAAATCATTAGTTTCTGTTATTAAGAGACTTCACAAAAATGAGCTTACATGAGAAGATTACAGCATAGCAAAAAGGAGAAGAGCAGCTTGTCCTTTTCAAACAGTGAACGACACACATTGCAATACAAATTGTATGTGAAGTGGTCATTTAGATATCGAAGTCGCTTGTCAAAAATTTTGGATTTGTTACTAAAAAGAAAAGAAGTGAGAAACTGAAACTTCTAATTGAATCCTAAGAAATCAGTTAAGAAATTTACATTTATTCAGTGTTATGGAGGAATTATATTAAACCCTCATGCTCCACGAGGGACTTAATGCCCATTTCCCCAAAATTCACTCTTTCTATAACCACATTCTTAAAAATACTTAAATAAAGCACATGCTTTCAGTTCATGATTTGCACAAACTTTAATTAAAGCGCATTTACTTCATTAACAAATCATATTTTATTTCATAAGCCTGCATTTAAGGAAGGATTACAGATAAACGGTTTCAAAATGAAGAGAACTGTTCATTGCAAAAGAATGAAAAAATAAATTATTTTACAAGAGAAACACTATATTTACCTATCATGAATAGAGTTGATGAAGAGGTTAACAAACCAACTAAGGGAGTACTGGTACATGGGATCGATGTTTGCCAAGTCTGCAATACTAAAGAACAGCACTGAAGAATGCTTTGCAACAGGTCGATAACCTTCTCGAGATTCAGCTATTTTACATTCTGTTTTCTCTGCAATCTAAATATCAATAGTGGTGAATAAAGAAAAGCTTTCAATGTTCTTCACAAAACAACATGACTGTTTAATAGCATTATTAAAATGGTTCTATACAACACTTTCTAACACCAAAATAAGACAACATTTCACAGAGTCACAGAATGGTAGGGGTTGGAAGGGACCTCTGGAGAAGATCTAGTCCAACCCCCTTGACAAAACCGGTTCACCCACATCAGGCTGACAAGGTCACATCACAGGTTTTTAATATCTCCAGAGAAGATGACTCCACAATCTCTCTGGGCAGCTTGTTTCAGGGTTCTGGCGTCCTCGCAGGAAAGAATCTTTTCCTTACGTTCAGATTAAATTTCCTGTGTTCCAGTTTGTGCCCTTGTTCTATCACTGGGCACCACTGCAAGGAGACTGGCCCCATCCTTTTGACACTTAGATATTTATAAGCATTGATAAGATCTCCTCTCAGTCTTCTCCAGACTAAACAGACCCAGGTCTCTCAGTCTCTCCTCATAAGAGAGATCCTCCAGTCCCCTCATCATCTTTGTAGCCATCTGCTGGACTCTATCCCATAGTTTCCTGTCTTGTACTGGGGAGCCCAGAGTCAGACAGAGGTAAAATGAGCACTTGACCCTAACATTGTACTGCCTGATCTATTTGCCTATACTAAAGAATGCAATAGTCAAAACAGAGGAGGCACAACAGTTTCTATGCCTCATTTAGCATCAAAAGCATCATTTTTTCTCTGCAATATTCAAAAATATGATTAACTCCAGACTGGTTATGTATTTAAGCTCTACTTATTCTATTATAAATCAGCTTTATATAAAGCATAGATATACATTGTTTTAAAACATCATAAATATGGAATAAGCTACCAGTGAAGACTCTACAACAAACCCAGTTTTATTTCTCTTCACATTTCAAAACCACAGAATTTCCTCCTTATGTTTTGCATCTAATTCACAGTCCTTCTGCTAGCTGCAAATTTTAACATTAAATTTCTATTTATTGTTAAGGAAAGGACATACATTCCTTACCTGCTGTTTTTTTGTGATCTCATTAGCCATAATTTTAGCAGAATCCAAGATCTTTACAGCAGTCTCATCTTCCAGAATATTCCCTTGAGATGAATGTAAGGTTTCTAAAATTTTCTTCTCAATTTCTTTTAGATGTTTTTTATTAGCTGCAGACTGCAGAATAAGAGCATTTCTTTCCTCCTCTAACTCTGGTCTGATAAAGAAAAAAACACATATAACAAAACCAGCCAATGCTCATCTTCCACTGACTGTAAAGGAAGCCCATGAAGATGACTCCTACTTCCTACAATAAATATTTGTGAATACACTCCTCAGTCTAAATAGGTTCTTACTGTTCAGTGAATATTTGTATTTCTGAATATAGATTTCTATGCATAACTTCAGTTTGGTATTTGGAAATGATGGTCTAGACTTGAACTTTTCAGCATGCAAAAAACATCATGTGATATGTGAAATCAGTTTACCATTGGAAACACTTATATAGTAAACACAGTATAGCCTAACTGCATTGCCATTTCTGTACAGCCCAGACACTACTTCTCTGTATCTCTGGAAGGGTTCAGATTAAGACCCATAATCAGTTTCAGAGGTACTGTGCATTTATTTCATAAAAAATCAAAATTGAATTCTCATAATTCTGCTTTCTTGTCTGCAGCTCAGTCACATTACAAAAATCACAATAATAATTTCAAATAATATTTACATAGTTTTCTAATATTCAAGGTTTATTTCAGGAGAAAATTGCCCTGAGAAAACAATGTTTTTTTACATCTGCTATTTTACTTAACTGGACACTCACCACATGGTAATCATGACAGTGTTTCCCTAACAAAATTTTAGATACAAAAATTAAAAAAGATAATTTTTTTTTTTAAAGCTGTTACTGAGTAACATTTACACTGTGTAAAATTTACATCGTGTAACTCATTTTGCTTTACAATAAATTCATTTCTCATTTCCTTGCAATTATGCCCCTCAAAACTGAATGGTTATGAACCATAAAGAGAGACTCACCGCTCTTTTGCTACAACAATACCTAGCAATTGGTCTTCAAGTCCCTCTGGTGTTATCATAAAGTTCAGTAAAGAAACTTTTGTAGCAATTTCAGGCATATAATGTGGATTTCTCAGCTTTGTGGTAATAAAAAACTTGAAATCACTGGAATATTCAATAATAGTCTCACCAAGCCTGATACAGTCCATGCCTCCTACAGTTCAGATGAGAAATGATAAGAAAATGATTATCTACTTCAATTACTTACAGAACAAAAAAAGTGATTAAATAAAAGCATATTTCTTGTCAAAGACAAATTTCATTAAAGGTAAAAGTAATTAAGTAAATCTGATACTCAAAAAATTTTCACATACCTCAGTGAGCCTGAATTTTACTCTTAGCAGTTGAAATACTTAGCAAGTTTCAAAGAAACACAAGAAAACTGTGCCTTAAGCAAATGCCTTGACAACTTTTCTCGATTTGTGCAAAATTTAGTAAATATTAGGATTAGACTAAAGCATGTAAAAATGAACAAGCAAAACAACTTCATTGACAATCTTCCCTTAGAAGTCAAGTATCTTTATTTAGTCTCCTATAGTGTCATGGTGAAAAATATTCACATAAAACCACTATCATATGATATATGAATAATACATATTAAATAATAAAATAAAACTTTAGGCTGTCATGAAATTATCTTCCTCTTACCACAGGCAGCAGTAAACCAGAGAGTAATAAGAAAAACATCAGACAGCACCATAGACTGCAAGATGAACATTAATGTAATCTACTTTAGGGTTGTACCTTGTTTAAAAGTCTGTTTAAGTAGCAGAGGTTCAAGTGATGGGTCTAGTTCTTCTCCAACATTTTCTAGCAGAAGTGGAGTTCCAAACTGAATGCAGTTCTCCACAGTTCTCATATAATCTGTGTCACTGACCTTGATAACATTCAGGTGGTTTTCCTTTTCAGAATTCTTGATCCACTTATTTGCTTGACCTTGGGGGTCAATTATTAATGGCCTAGAACATACAAGACAGTTTTCTCAGTGCTTCCAGGAGATCTTAAAAATTATAAAGTATTTTAAAACTGTAATCTGAATGTAATCTGAATCTATCACAAAAACAAATTTGTTAAGAGAAAAGGATTACCAGAACATCACTAGAAAGTTTTATAATCTTATATTTCTCCTGAGTGCAGGTTATTTGTGGACAGCTATGACAAGACTTCATATAATGTAACAGATATTGTCCTTGAAATAATATTTCAGTTGGAATGAAAAAAGAGAATCCTTTATTGTGTGTGAAACTCACATCTATATTGGTATCTATCAAACATAAAAACATCATCTGATAACCTTAACTGTAGGAACCTGAAGTGGACTGTGGTATTTGGACCCTGCAATTTACAGAATCTGAATCCTGTCATTAAACATATAAAGAATGAGGGTTTCTGAGCAGTTCTAAAAACTTATCCTTACAAATGCTTCATTAGCCACTAATAAAACAACAAGGTGCAATATTTAAAAAGAAAAAGAAAATAAAAAATAATTATGTAAGAGCACTGCATCTCCTGAAAGGAAATCTTTCAAGTAAGTACATACACAAATCTCTAAAGTGTAACTCTTACATTTCACAGCAGCTCAATATAAAGATGCCACTTCCGCTTTTAATTACATTGTCTCTACAAGAAGCTATATTGTCTCTAGATATTTAGTTTGTTTCATTTTTTTTAAAAAGTAATAACTTACTTGGTTTGAAAATTAAACATTTTTGTCACTTACCAACGTCTTGAATTGTCAACAATGACCCCGTTGTCCACAGAAAATGTGTCACTTGGTAAACCAGCAATATTCCAGGCTCTTATTTTTATTGGATCACCAAGAGTGTTACTTAAAGAGAAATTCTCAGAACAAGGGATATTTCTCTCCTGGAAAAAGAAAAGACAACCCCACTTATCTTTATTCCATGTTTCTTTACATCTTTTATGAAATGCCACTTGAATCCAAAGTGACTATCTGCATTTCCTTTCAAGAGTTTGAATTACATCAAGTATAAGTAAAATCCTGGGAACATTAATATCGTAGTTCCCATAGCTAACTATATTTTCCCAATGGATATTTTCTCTATTTACAAACTTTGTAGGATCTTTTTAGTTTTTTGTACATTCTCAACGTGGTATTTTCATTACAGAAAGTTATGACAAGGTATTACCTTAAGAAACTCACGGACAATTGGGAATCATCTCATGACAGTTATCTTCCATGAACTCTAGCTAATCCAATGGTGATTTGTTATTGTTCAATGTCACAGTTGCAATCAGCGGCTTCAAATAACTTTATTTCTAAAGTATGACACTACTAAAAGTATGTTGGAACTGTTCCTTTGCAACAGCATAATCAACCGTTTAATTAACATATAAGTACGTGTCAGTCTAAGTTCCTAAAGAATTTATTTTACATAAGTGAATTATTACATTTAAATTCTCTTTCATAGAAAAAACTCTGAGATTCTATTTAAGCTATAATTAAGCCTTACAAAATCAATAATGTGCTCTCATGTCTGATATGCTACTCTAAGTCTAGAGTAAATTCACTGATTTAGTTAAATTCAAATTTACAGAACATTGGATAAGCAGAATTAATCACGTTTTACTAGGCTAATATTAAATAAAAGACAAGAGATTTTTTACTTTTTTTTTTGCAGTAGTTTGAAAAAAAAGCAAATACTTATTTAAATCTAAGATAACCTTCTAACCTTGCACAGTTTATTCCAATCTTTAGTACATTCTTGTCGAAATCCAGCAGTAAAAGCTCCCAGATATGCTATCACACCAGCTGATATCAGCACATCTCCAGTCAAATTATCATATATATCCTGAAGATCATTTGCAGCCTTATTCCATCTATGACAAGCACAAGATATAGAATAAATGGTGCTGAAATCTCCACATCAATCTTTTTTGTTATTGCCTACCTTAACTTCAGGTGGAGAATAAAGACACTGCATTTATATGCTTTGTTTTCACTTTGAAGACTTTCTCTACAGTTTTCCCAATGTTGCTGCCCATAATTTTACATTACAAACAACCATGAATCTTTCAAGGGCCCAGAAAGTTACACGCTTAAGCAGTACTGCCCTCAGAACAGAGATGCAGCATTAAAGGCTCAGAGAGCTGAAGCTCAAATTCTGTTTCTACAACAGCTGTTACAGCTGACATTTGAACTTTAACCTGACCTTGACTTCTCTCCACCAAGGCTTCCAATCAACTTCTCTGCTCGTTCTAGTTTTTTAGCACACAGATCAACCTGTAATTCTAAACGAGCCTTTTCTTCAGTTTTCTCCATGAAGGTTCGTTCCAAAGCAGACAATCGATTTTCAACTGCTGCAAGTTCTTCTCTCTTCTGATTCAAGAGTGTCAGTGTCTCTGCTAAGGACTGCTGTGCCTCTCTTAAACGATCTTTCTTGGGTGCAACCACCTATTCAATTACAATCAATGCACAAATCCTTAAAACACGTTTTTGTAACTTTACTGTTTAATACAATGCTTCGGGTGAATATATCAGAGAGGAGAGATTTCATAGCACTGAGGAACGAGGATCAAAAATGCACCTTAGCAACCCTGTCGTACACCTCCATTGCCATAATCCATTTACATAATCCCTCTGCTGCTGAGGAAGCTTTAGCCACCTTTTGTGGATCAAACTCAGGATTAGTCAAGTATTCAGCCCGAATCTTCTTCATGACAGCTGCCTGGATAAAAAAAAAAAAAAAAAAAAAATCATTATAGCTCATCAAAGTCTTGTGGCTGATACTAAAATTACACTGATTGCTGTTTCTCTACACAATGAAATAGGAAAGAACTATTCAGTATTAATTGTGGTAGAAACCACTGCTCATTTGTTTTTTTTTATTTTCTTATCATGTTTTGTGGTCTTCTCATTTTCATTCTAATCCTACCCTTATCCTTTATAACTGTGCATTTGGTGTATCTGCCATGTGGCAGCTATCATTAAGTGTTAAGAGTATTACAGTCACATGGAAGCCTGAATTTACTCTGTCCCTTGTGTAAAACATGCAAATTTCATTATTTGCTATATTTTCTCAAGACACAGCTGTTAAGGATCATTATGAAAATGTATTTCTACTACTATAAGGCAAACTAAATGAATTACATGGCTTGTGCCTACTCTTGGGAATCACTTTCATACAGGACAAAGCATATTTAATTTCCAATGAATTGAGCAAATGGCAAGAATTACACTTGCAGACAATAAGATCTCTGGGGGAGATGCTCGTATTTTCAATGAAGTTATACAGCTAGTATATTTCTACAACTTCTAGTATACTTAAACTATTACCCATTTTGTCAGCATTCATTCAATCAAATAATAGAATTAGAAGCAGCCATTAACAAAAGCACCAGTGTGGGCAGTTATTTAAAAATAGAGAAAAAAAGGTTATAATACCAGAGTAACTGATTCAGAAAAATTAGCACACAAAAAAGGCAGAGAAAGATTGGATAAGGATCAAATGTTCCCTGGTTCCACAAAAAAAATCCCAACCAGACCCCAAAACAGATTACATGGAATGAGGCTAAAAGTGTCCAGCTTTAGGATAAACAGAAGGCATAGGTCTTCATACCACTTAAAGTAGATTTCTGGAATGTCTTCTAAAAAGATCTTGTGATATAAAAAGTTAACATGGTCTTAAGGGAACTAGAGATATTATGAAAGGCAGATGCACTGAAAGTTGCTAAACACATAGAAAGTACATCTAGCTTTGGAAGTCCTTCATTTGAAGTGCCAGAGGCTGGAAGAATATTGGGGAAATTATGGTACATACTGCACCTGCTCCTTCTAAGGCACCTTCTTTTGGACATTTTTGGACAAAGTATAATGGACAGGACAGACTAAATAGTCTGATACAGTTTTAAAATGTGTTAGTTTTACCTTTTGATAAGGTAATACCAGTAAACTGCAAAGTTTATAGAAACATCTGTGCAGGGAAGGACATTTCTTTATAATAGGAGACAGAATGCATAGAAGTCTTAGAAATTCCTAAGGGGAATTCTAAAACCTTCTGAAACACCATTTAGAAGGCTCATCATGAGGCAATTTGACTCACCTAACATGACCATACTCATACTCATCCTATAGAGATACCTTATCATCTTGCAAAGGACCTTTGGTCATAACAGAAGTTGACTAATTTGGCACAAATGGTGCCAGTTCCCCTGCAAAAGAAGTGTCTACAGGGTAAAAATCACTGAAAAATTAGACAGAATCTTACTGGAATATTGTCCTTGTCATACACTTTCAAATCCTTTAAGAAATTCATGTCACCAAGGAGTTTCTTGCTTGGAGCCCAGAAATCCAAAATCTACAAAACACAGTAGAAAATACCTCTTCAAGCTTTAAAACAAGCATACAAATGTAAAATGACAAATCTCCTTATAGTAAAACTCATGCATATTTACCACTAATGACACTGTACCTCCCTGAGATGTCAATAAAGGAGAAAGTCTATCAGATCAAACATTTCCCCCAAACCATACCTAAAGTCAAAGCTGAATAGTGCCTCAGGGAAGAGTTATCTATTATCTATAAGTGAATCAAGCAAATCAAATGTGGTCTCTGCACATTAGAGAACTTGGAATTCTGGAAGTTTTCAGTACAATAATGGATGGAGTCTGTAAGTACTTGTTTACTTTAGTAGACCTTGAGGGATCTTGTTTATTGAATGATTGCTTTGTGTGAGAAGAACATGAATTATACTTTAAAAGCTGTGGTCTGCTATTTTACCTTGCTTCCAGTCCCTGATGGATCTGCAATTTTTTCAGGTTTTATGTCTTTCATGACACACACAGCAGCCATGACAAGTTTGACACCAGATGGAGGATTTTTCATTGATTTGACAATTGATATATCAGAAGGCTAAAATAGAAATCACATTAAAAAACAGTGACAAATGTAATGTCATTCTCACCTCTCTTTATCACTCAGATAAATGAACTAACAACGAAAAAAAAAAGGGAATTGTAACGCCACTGCCAATGAATTGAGAGGACATTAGAAGGGGCTATACAGTGTAGCAAGACAGTCAACAATATCCATCAGTGTATCCTATTCAGCAAAAATAAAAATGAAATAAATGCTAGTAACTGTAAACTACTTATTAATTGATATTAGGTTTTAAAAAGTCCAGGTAAGAATATTTTTTATATTCTTCCATAAGTGTCATCTAAGACATTTCATATACTTCATAAGTCTTACAAAACTACCACTTACTATACAATTCCTGCAAGTCTTTCACAACAATACTGCTTTCAGATCATGTGTAAGTCATGACAAGCACAAAACCTTTCAACCAAAGATCTACATAGTTCTTAGGCACAAACAAATGCCATGTTACGCACTCATGGTCAACATTAACTTAGCTGAAAGAGGAAATTCCTCTGCTGGTAAATAAAACCGCTGCTGGTAACACTTTTTAAAATGCACCACCTCCATCCCTTTTATTATACTGAATGATTGTACTGGCTGTATCTGTTGCCAAAATGGAGAAAATTTAACAGTTCTCAAATTCCATCCATCTAAGTACATCTTTTCCCAAATAAAGGAAAGGGTTTCATCATGTTAAATATTTTTTTCAAATGCTGAAGTTTATATCAGCTTGCCTTCAAAGTGTCAAGAGCCTCAAGTGCAGTTTCCAGGGCGGGGATCGCCTCTGCCAGGTCATTCTCACATTCATTTTTCAATGTTTGAGCTTCTTCAGCTTTTTCTGTAGCAATTTCTTCATCTACTTTCACAGTTTTTCTTTTCTGTTCTACTTCTGCGGATTCTATTTCTATAGTCTAAAGAAAAACATATCAGTGAGCTTCCTATTGAGCAGTGAATGATTACATAATACTGTAAAATATCAAGATAAAAAGGAGTTGTTTCAATATTTTAATATATTTTCAATTTGTGTTAAGGGAATAATTTGTTTCTTAGAACAAAGCAACATCATCACGGAGCTTTAACAGTAGGTAAACCGCATGAAATCAGATTACTGTCAATAAAAGCTGTTTAAAATACATTTGATATTCAGGACACAAGAAACACTTCATGTTTGTGCATCAGGCTGTAACTGAAAAACACCACCACATGATATCCTAGAGAAAAAATGACCTTTAAGATCTTCTAGTCCAATCATTAACCTAACACTGACAAGACCTTGACTAAACCATATCTCTTAACATTAGGTCTACATGATTCTTAAATACCTCCAGGGATGAGGACTTGACCACTTCCCTTGACAAGCTGTTCCAATGCCTGATAACCCATTCAGTATTCTTCCCATTTAAACATATCCAATTTAAACTTCCCTTAGCGCAACTTAAGGCCATTTCCTCTTGTTCTATCACTTGTTACTTCGTTGAAGTTAACCTTTTTCAATAGCCTCTTAAAAAAAATCAAGCATATACTCCCTGTGTATTCAAAGGAAGTGTGAAAAAAAACTGTTCTTGATTATTTTGTATACTGAAGAACTATTTTTGTCATTTTTGCAGTGTTTGTGAATGATCTTAGGAAATCCAGTCTAAACACCATTAACATGAAAGTTCCTCTAACATTGTTCAGCATGGAACTTAGTCAAGGGCTGTATGTCCAGAGTCCGTATCTTACATAAATAATATAATTTTCTTTTAGTTCTAAGGATATAAGCATAAATAGTGACAAATCCCAGTAAACAAGAAGTGAACTCAAAAACCTAACTCGACTCTTATTCTCTTAAAGTCAAGTATCAGCAACATTGAACAGCCATATTCTTTAGAGTCCGTCTACAATTAGCTGAGATACCGAAGTAGAAGTACATTCTACAATTAAGATTTCTCATTCAAAACTAATTATTATAAAGGTAAAATTATGGATCTCAAGGATATACATGCTTACATTAAAAACCACAAAATTGTATTTGCATAACTCTACCTTCATCATGTTTGCATTATCCAATTTAGCCTCTTCCAGTTTTGGCTGTAGCTGAACTAGTTCTTGTTTCATCTCGCCAACCTATACACATGTAAAAGAATCAAGAATCAGGTAGGATTCAGAAATGCCAAGTACAATTTCCAACAATTTCTTTAAGACCTAGATTTTACCTAATGACTAATTTATTGATAGAAGGAAATAATACACAGTTTCAAATCGAAATACTTCAGAGACTTATTTTTATCTCATATGTACAATCACTAATTTTAGGAACTATGCTCGCTTATTGTCACCTCTTAGGCATTTAGGAAAGGGAAGCTCTCTTCATACACCACTTAGCAATACATGCTTAGAGGTCCGTGGCCTCTAGCACCACTGCTATGGCTGTAGAAAAAAGGCCAAACACATTTCTTATTTTATTGGTGAAGTTTGAGCTGAACAAAATCTGAAGTATTGCTTTTGACTGACTTCTCCAGCAGAAGACCTCCTTATGCTAAACAACTTGTATTTTCAGGTCCTTTTCTGTCCTAACTCACTTGTGATTCAGCAAAAGCTAGTTTATCTAGTCCATTCAGGTATTTCTTCTTAGCTTTCATTACAGTGTCTCGTTTCTGAGTAAGAAGTTTCTGAAATGCAGCAATAAGCTCAAGATAAGAAGTAGAAGTAATGTAATTATGGCGTCCCAGACTTTGCAAGAACCTATTAAAAAAACAAACAAACAAACAAACCCAGTATATTTAAGTTTTGGTTTCTTTTTTTTTTTTTTTTTAGCTTAACTATTGTTAGCAAAGTTATGAAAGCATTTGACAAATAATAGGAGTAAATATTTTGGACAATTTTATATAATATTTTTATGCAGGCAGATAGTATACATTAACTTCTAGGACAGAAATAAGTAGTAGTGAAACTCAATTACAATTTTATTGTTTCTTCTAAAAATTCAACTTCTCAGTTCTCTTTTGCTCTATTTACTGCTTTCATCAAGCATAACATTTTCCCTTTTAATATTTATATGAATTAATGAGTTGCTATCAAAGGAAACAGACTGACCTTACAGAGAGTGACAAAACTGAAGTATGGAAGTATTTACAGATGGGCACAACTTCCTGACGCTCGCTGTCTGTGAGTTGAATTGTTTCTAAGAACTTATTAGCCACACGTTCAAGGGCATCTTCAGGCCACGGCTGAGGGAGAAGTGAGAAGTTTTTGTAAAATTCATCTGTTAGCAGACTTCATACTTGAAAACCAATTTTTACCATTCAAAACACCAGAATGAGACACATTAGTCCCAACTATGTCTTAGTGCAATCTTTACTGGTAAATCCTAACTGATCTTTTAATTAAAAGCTACACATTGTCATGCTATCCCAACATTTCTGTGTCTATGTCATCCTCTGGCAGAAAAATTCATTGATGTCATCACCAGGCCAAGCTATAGAGCTAACTGCACTTTGTTGAGAGTAACACCAGTTACAAGAATTGTTAACTACAATAATTTTCCAAGTTTTATTCTGCTATAAAAGATCTACTGATAAACAACAGGATTTGTATTTGCTAGACATTCCAGTGATGCATGACCTGCCTAATAGGCAGCAGAAATTATGACCATTTTACAATCACATTAAAATGTTTTCCCTAGTCCTTTAAAACATACATGCTATGCAATAAAAAATATAAACTACCATCATCAAACTGAGACTATTCACTACTTCAGAAATGTAACTTTGTAGCAACAAAATTTAGGTTTGTTTAGTTTTAAAAATAGTGAGATCACACAGCAAAGAGCTCCCCAAAATATTACAAAAAATGCCGATGCTATTTTAAAATCTTTCAAAACACGGATTATTTTTATATAAAAGACAAGAGAAAACCTAATGGGACATGAAAATATAGATTGTTAGAAAACCAAAGTAGTTCATTGAGGAAACGATATAAACATTTTCACATACCTGGAACCAGTCAATAGTACAGCAGTTGACGAGTGAGGGAAACTGTCTTAGACGATTGCGGAAAGTATCTCCAATTGGGCTGAACGCTACTACAATATGGAGATTTT
Organism: Chloroceryle amazona; assembly: GCA_027560015.1. Taxonomy (NCBI): domain Eukaryota; kingdom Metazoa; phylum Chordata; class Aves; order Coraciiformes; family Cerylidae; genus Chloroceryle; species Chloroceryle amazona. The sequence continues at coordinate 33,718 of JANHFX010022369.1, read as the reverse complement.
CTTTGCAGTGGTTCACAAAAAATGCAAACAGGGCCAAGGGACTGAGCTCCTCATGTTTACTGCCAGCCTGAACTATTGCACGAACACCCTGAGGAATAATATATAACATAAAAACTGTTATATAATTTCTCATTCAGTGTGCCTGAAGTCATAATAAAGAAACAAAGCCTTCTGATGATAAATACAATTATAAGGCTTATTTACAGTCAATTTTTAGCCACTCAAATATTTAGGAGATACCAAGTGATGAGGAAAATTACTACTCTCATACACAAAAGCCACTAACACAAAACCAAATTTTTTTCTCATTGTCCATGCTTTAAGTGTCATATAAGCCCTCTAAATAAAATTTCAACACATTAACTTATTAAGAACTTCTTTAGTTTTACTACTATACTAAAAACATGATGTATTTACCTAATTGGAGAGGAAGATTTAAGTTCCAAACATCAAAACTTATTCTGTTCATTCATTTACCAAAAACAATCTCTCAAAACAAGAAGAAACCTCAGGATTTGAAACAAAAGACTCCATAAAAGTATGATTCTCAATTAATTAACAATCCATGAAACACTAACTACAAACATCAAATTATTCTTCCACAAAAGCATGTATACTTTATGCTGTAATTAAAATAAAGGACAAAAAATAGTCTAATAGCAATAGATTAAAATTGGAAATATTTTGATGGAACAGATTTAAATGACTAAAATCCAACTTTGCTCCAATTGGCATATTATGGATAGAATCCAAGTTCTAGCATACACCAGCTGAATATGTTCATACAGAGCTGTGAAACTGTAAGAGAGCCACATTATCTTAGTATTGTTATTATGAACCTGTCAAGAAAGAAAAAGTAATAGAAAAAGAGGATTAGAATGATAATCCAGTTCTTTGCAGAATACATGGAATGCAGGTACCAATATGCTCCATAACTTTAGTGCAAGAAAAAGCAATACAGTAACATTTATTAAGTGATACAGTTATTTCAAGAACATCTGTGTATGTACTAAGAACCACTCTGAATGCCAGCTAGGAGCACAACTAGGTAATTTATAATATAACTTTATAATATATAGATAATATAATGTATAATAAATTACCTAGGGTTTTTATTAGTAACACTGAACTGACCAAATAGCTTAAAAGGGAAGTGGCATTAAAGAGAATGTCTGAAAATACCTCTAAAATTTCTTGTTTTTCATCTGTTGCAAAAAGGTTGGGTACCTCCCCAGTGTTGAGGACACTGTCAATATCTTCTAAAAAGCTTTCTTCTTTGATTTGTGCATCTGTGATTATGAATACAGTTTTCAAACCTTTTACACCTGCATTCTTCAGAAGACTCTAAAAATGCAAGACAGTTAAAATATTGTACATTTCAAAATATCCTTCTTCAAAAATAAGTAGAAATGCAGATTATTAATACTCACTTTCAGATCTTCTCTCCATTCATTTGTACCATAGGTCTTAGAAATCTCTGGTTGAAACACACACATTTTTGCCATGAATGCTGCTAGACGTGTCAAAGACTGACGTCCACTTCCTCCCATTCCAACCAATAAAGCATTACCTCCTGGCTGCTTCAGAATACGACTTATACGAGACAAATGTTCCAACACATACCTGTATTTGAAATGTGCTGATTATGAGAATGGCAGAAACACATATACACTTGTGAACCTATAAATCTGTATAAACCAAGTATATATATAAATAAGCATAGAAGTAGCACCTCCAAAACAAATTTCTGAGGTGGAGGGTGGGAAGAGAAAGAAAAGGAGTACACACTGCAAAAAAAAACCTCACAGCTCTTCTATTACACAAATATCAGTATTAAGCTAAATTACAAATTACTATAAATTACTAAAAGGAAATTGGCAGAGGTGAGAACAGGATCACGACAGGGATAAAAATGTTGCAGAAAAAGAGTAACGGAATTAATTCTCTACTTCTAAATAATAGCGATATTAGAAGTTTTAACTTTCTTGAAGTATAACAGTTTAAATACTTTTTAAAGTAACAACTCAAGGAAAATTAGCTCTAGAAACACACCTCTCTCTTCCCTTTGCCTCTGATAGTGTTTTATAACATGCATATGAAATAGAGATTGAAACAATATCTTCAGAAATCAGTATCTGCACGTTGTGTCCAGATCTGGGCTCCCCAGTTCAAGAGGGACAGATCTACTTGAGAAAGTCCAGCGGAGGGCTACGAGGATGACTAAGGGGCTGGAAAATCTGCCTTATGAGGAAAGGTGAGAGACCTGAGGCTTTTTAGTCTGGAGAGGACCCCTAATGTTCTGTGATTCTGTGATAGCTTTTATTTAAATATGCAGCAAGGTTTACAGATTGCCTGCTTAGGTACAAGGCATGGGGTAGTTATAGTAAGATGAGCAGCAGTTAAAACTGGTGTCAAAAAAAAGTTAAAGCATTTCAAGACAGATAAATTATTGTTTATTTTGACTGTTTAGAACAACAAAGGAGTCAAATCCATGAGATTGGACTCTTAAGAACACAGTCAGATATGCTCTCCTGGCTGCTCTTCAGTGAGGTAACTGGGATGCTGCTTCTACACTCAGGACTTCTGGTTAGAGGCTGCCAGCTCTTCAAACTGGCAGCACTGTTCCATATATAGGTACTCACAAATTAGCTTGTCAAAATGACCTAGACTGAAATAAACTGCCATTAGAAGTGTTTAACTCAAATCACCTTCATGAAGCAATTACATGTCAAGTGGCACCACTAGCAAATATGAAGAGGCAATAATCTCTAGCAGTAGAGAGGAGGAGTTATGATCTCCTAATCTGTTTTAGTTGTAGCTCTGCCTAATCACCAAGTAAGGTAACAATAGCAACTCACAGATTCTAAACTTCCAGAAAATTAGGATGCAGCATCAGGCTGGGTACATGCCCCAAAGCAGGGCATAGCTGTGCTGCATAATAACAGCAGACAAATGGCTATAATTGTGTTGTATCTTTCTCTGCACCACACAACCTTAGAACCCTTGTTCTTGGTGGAATGAAAGTCCAGTGGCTTCAGCAAAACTGACATCCATCTTTACCACTAACAGAGGCCTAGCAGAAGTAGGGCACTCAACTGACATGGTGCACAATGTTTCTTTAACAAACAAAGAATATATCCAAATCCATTTAGGAATAAGATTTCCCATTATTTACTTTTGGATACAAAAGGAAGGGCATAAGAGAAAAATCAGTTCACTTTCACCCAAGAAGGTGTTGGATGAAGAAACACCACAGACTTTTGTGGATGCATGAAGGGAAGAAGACATACAAAATAACACAGCCCACAAAATCGGATATACTGAATTATTAACCATTGCTTAATGCTCTTAACACAGATCATATGCACCTGAAAACTACTAGGTTCATTCTTGTTTTGTGGGTTTGGTTATATTCATCCAGACACTGCTCCACAACATCACTGAACAGCTGAATGTTTGGAATTTCAACATAGAGTCTTTCATCTCCCTCAAGTTCTGGAATCATGTAGTCACCAAAAAACAAATTTCTCATATTTTCTTCCATTACCTATGATAAATAATCATCAAATTAAGAAGTCAAATTTGAATATTCAATGAACATACTCCTCATTGTAATTTTAGAAAACAAAGAAGAATTTAGATAAATACACAACACATGAGAACAAGCACTAAAATATTTTGACTCACAGACAACATCCATCTCTAAATTTTCTATTTCCTGTATTAAACAATATCCTTATTCTTAATTTTTTTCTAGGAACACAATTAGCTCAGATAGCCATTAACAGACTCACAAACTTCAGATCACACCAAATTTACACAGATGTATGTTTAACAATTTTCAGTATATTTGAAATATAACTAAGAGCACAAAGTTATTTCTTCTATATGTCAATGAAGTGACAGAGGAAGAAAAGAAAGACAGGAAATAGGAAGACAAGGCATACAGTGTAACATTTTACAACATTTTAAATACTACAATTTTGTAACAACTACAGAATGCTACTTACCACACAGTAACTCAGCCACAGGCTAAAATTAAAAAGGGAATGATTTTTATCCTGTATATCAGGTATCTGTAAGTTCACTTAAGAGTATTCATGCTTGTATTTCTCCTTGCAGGCACAGTACTATATGCAGATCCCAGCTACTTTTGTGGTAGTCATTTAGAAATTATTATAAATTATGTTGGTTGTTTCTGTTATATCACATTGCCCAGTGATTCAGTATGTGCTGCTACATCTCTAAGAAGAGATGTGACAGAATTTTTTGAAAAGTTGCTCTACTGCCCTACATATTAAATGGATGCTTTACTTCTATGTGCAGACATCTAGGAGCTTAATAAAACATTATGCTAATTAAATTAAAATCCTGTACATATACATCTCCAGGGTTTCTTTGGTAAAACTGAAAAAAAAGTCACAGTATTTTTTTTAATTGAATATTAATCAAGTTTTTACTTTACTAACAAAATACTCTTACAGAAAAGTAATGTTTGCCCACACTTTAAATGAAGTATTTCTTGAAAACTATGTTTACATACAACAGTTTAAATCCTCCCAAATATTTTTACTAACTTTTTCCCCAGTTAAGTGATTTTACAAAGTAATTCTCAAATTTTCAAGCACGTTTGATCCAAAATTTCACCTGTGATTGAGAAACTTTCTACTCCTAGGTTTATAATGAAAGCAACTGTTTTGCATCAGGTTAAATGTGATACTCACAGTAGTGTTTCCTTGCTTCAGGTGTGCAAAAACTGAATCAAATGTTTCTTTGAAATGTTCTTTTACAATATCTTTCATTAAATTGAACAAGCAGGTTCTATCATTGTCTTCCACTAGACGGTCATAGAAGACACGAAATACCTCATGTACAAACAGTCGAATCATTACATGTTTACTTTCAATTGATTCTCTCTTAATGAGCAGGAAGCCATGGATAACACGTGAAAAGTCACGCAGGTTGAATGTATAATGAGATTTGGCTGGTGTGGGCAAAAGATTTTTGATTGCTTTCTTGTACACCTTAAGATAATAACAAAAAAGAACAAAATCAACAAACCAATAACACTGACTATATTACTATAATAAAATGACTACATTTTGCTCTAAGTCTGGAACACATCAGCTGTTGTGAGCTCATGTTGTTATGACAGAAAGTGTCATTTCGTATTATATTAAAGATCAATATCATGCTGAAGTGAATGCTGACAGAAGAAATTTAATTTGCCTCTGTATACTCATAAGTGAATTCAATTAGCAAACATCAACCTGCAAAGAAAAAAAAATTACAGTAGACAAGCATTATAGGCTTGACTATATCTGTGGTACTGAGTCCACATTTCACCTGCTGTCCCACGTCCAAAGCCCCGTAGTTCTATTGTGTTTAATTCTAGGAGTAGGAGGGTATTGCTTACCAAGATGAAAAATCATGTTGGAACAGATTCTCTAACAAGCAAATGTGTCAGCGTCTAACAGTATAAACAGAATTTGATGCAGTCTGGTGAGGAATATCTGCATGACTTTATTAAAAGAAAACACTCTGCAGCAGGTCTAAGACGTCCCCTGCCAAAACTGAATGTTTTAAGTATGTATTCAAATGACTTCAAATTTCTAGGAGCTGCTACTATTATTTTCTACTTAAAGAAGTAAAACTTGCAAATATCTTATGAATTACATTTGTGTGTGTTTGTTTTGGAGGGAATAATTAAACCTACAGAAAGATTTCTAGTGGCAGCAGTCAGTCAGCCTTGTGACTCATACATCAAATGTATTTATCTAGCAATAGTTCTAAAATACCAGCTCTGCAAGTCCTTGAAATGAGCTGGATTCAGTCTTGAATATGGCCTTGGGAATAAGTAGAACTAGTGAAAAAGTCTGAGAAAGGACATTGGTTCCGCAGTAGAAGGAAGTCACATCACTTGTCAAACTTCAGCCATTTGAAGTTGATCAGATTTTTAGTCAGCTTGTGAAGTTGATCAGATTGTGTGTCAAAATTTTTCATTGGTCAAATACTAGCTACTTAATTCATTTCCATGATGAATACTTACTGTAGGCAATAGATTTGTTCACACTACTAATGATTTCTGCTACATAAGTCATCAAAGCTACAATTTGATATTATGTCTGTAACTTAATGCTACTTTGAAAACATCATGAATTGTCATTCCTTTTTTTTTATTTAACGTGTATAGTACATTGCAAATGTGCTAAAAATCCGTTAACATGGAATGTCATGAAACATTTTGAAATTCCATACAGCTGGGCAAAATGGCTTTCATTGTCACTACATTTCTGTGATGTCTTTTGTCATATGGGAGTCAAATTCTATAGAGCTGCATGTTCACATCGGCTTCCTTAGTCTGCTGTGATGTGCCCATAAAAAAAAAAAAAAAGAGGAAGGAGGAAAGTAGAGAGTGGGAGAGGGAGGTTTCTCCTAGCCTCTCTGAGAAGGAATTTGGGAAAGGCTGCAAATCATATTTTCATTTTGTCCTTGCATATGACAGCTTCCTGTGCCTGTTTGACCCCAAAGAGACTCCAGTCTCATCCATGTGCTAAGTGGACAGGTACCACAGAGCCCACACTAACACAAATTCAAAGACGATTTTCCTAGAATAAGAAAGTTACTGCCACATAAAACTAACAATAAAACTAAAACAATTTCATCAAAGCAGATGAAACTTTATGTTAAAAATAGTAAAGTACAAAAATATGTAAAATCTGTAGTTCACCAATTAGATTATTATAGAGCCAAGGAACTTTCTGGAATAAATTAAAGGAAATTTCCATTAAGGTATTTGTCACTTACCTCTAAAGTGGCAGTAACAATCTGATTTCCAATTGTGAAGAACTCAGCAGAAAATTCACTAGTCCGTAGGTGGAGAGTTACTATGGTAGAGAAGATGCGTATCATTGTTTCATCGCTAAAAGAATTAATAGTGCAAATGTTGAAGTGTCGCAAAAATCGAGGAGTAACAGGATTCCTCCCACCGCCGGGAGGCCCCATAGCAGCAAGTAACTGTACATCAACAAGTGTAATTTTAGATGTGTCCTTTAAATCATACCTTCAAAATAAATTAGAATGTAACATTTAGACAGTTACAGACATAACACATTTGTTACAGCTTAGATACATTTATATTACAAAGTACTGTCTGCATGCACAACCCATGTACTTAAATAATATTATATATAATAAAAATAGAGTATGTAATGTATTTTTCTATTTTTGTAAACAAACAAACAAAAAGCCCTAAACCAAAAAGCCAAGAAGAATTAGTATTATAACTATGCTGCAGTTAACACATCATGCTGGCCTGAAGGAGAGATTATTTGTTTAGATTAGGCTACAGAAAACCTGCCAAATTTTGAGATAGGTATTTAAAACTGTAATGTGGCAAGATATATTAACTTTGTTCAAGAGCAACAGATATTTGAGTCTGGAATCACAACAGGAACAGTATTTGTGAAGTGCCTGGAATCACAGAATACTTCAGGCTGGAAGGGACCTCAGGAGACTACCTGCTCCAATCATCCAACCTAAGCAGAGCCACGAACCTCAAAAGCAGGGAAGACCTTCATCTTATTTTTCTTCATGCCTATTATTGGATCTGATTTCATTGCTATTAGAAAAAAAAGGTTTGATTAAGGGAATTGAGCATCTCCCTTATAAAGAAAGACTGAGAGAATTGGGGCTGTTTAGTCTTGAGAGCAGAAGACTGAGATGGGTTCTTATTAATGTCTATAAATATCTGAGGGGTGGGTGTCAAATGGAAGGAGCCAATCTCTTTTCTGTAGTGCCCAGTAATAGGACAAGGAATAATAGGTATAAGCTTCAGCATCAAGGGTTCCACCTCAACAGGAGGAGAAACTTTTTTACCGTGAGGGTAACAGAGTTCTGTAACAGGCTGCCCAGAGAGACTGTGGAGTCTCCTTCTCTGGAGACTTTCAAAACCTGCCTGGATGTGTTCCTGTGTGGCATGTCCTAGATGATCTTGCTTTGGCAGGTGGGTTGGACTCAATGATCTCTAGAGGTCCCTTCCAAACCCCTAACATTCTATGATTCTATGAAAAGTACTCTGAAATACTGTTAACAAAAAAGTGATTTTGGATGACAGTAAAAACCAATGCAATGAGTAAAATAAAAAGTTTTATACAATTGCATCTATATATCTACATATATAAAATTGTCAATTCACTCTGAGGAGGAAAAGAATGGAAAGGAACAAGGAACTGTACTGGAAAAATACAAACAATGCATAACACAAACAGAAGGGGGTCTTTTTGAAGGTTGGACAGTAGGGCACCCATCTCACCATCTCCCTTCCCGCTCCCTCTTTCTTCCCCCCCTTCTCTGAGACCCTGTAAATGCATTTCAGTGGAGACCAGGGAACAGCGTGAGGGTCTTTGGTGCCATCGGCAAAATATTCCATTTGGTTTTGATGATCTTGTTCCCTCTCTGTCCTTTCCATGCCTCTTGTCATGTTCCTCGAGGCTCTCCAGTGCCAGGGGGTTAAACACGTGATGATCCCAGGTGGAAAGCTGTAGGAATTCCTCCAGGGCTGTGTGTGGTGGCTGGAGAGAGGCCGGGCTGGTGACAGTGGCTGATTTCTGCCGGCTTGCCAGGAGAGTTTGGCTCCAGCTGGCAGGCTGCGCGGGTGCTGGGGACTGTAGGAGAACTTTTCTGCCTAAGCAGCCACCGTTAGTGCTTTGACAGGCAGAGGAGCGGTCGCTGGAGGATGGGAGCAGCACTGCTCCAGCCACGTGGGTGTCAGACCCCAGCAGGAGGTTCCCACGTGTGCCCGTCTCTCTGTGTCGGTCCCAACCCCAGCCAGTGCTGGGATGTTGGCCCCAAAACCACCCCGTGTGTCCTGTGTTACTCGCCACACACTGGCCAGGGAGCTGTGGGAAAGGCTGGTCCTGCTCTGATGGGAGCCAGGCACCCACAGCCCCTGGCCCCTAGGCTGCAGGAGGTTGGGGAAGGGGAATGGGTCGGTCCAACAGGCTGTCATTGCTGGGTGCGCTGCGAGCACGGCAGCAAAGAGCGGAGAGCGCCCAGGAACTGGGTGCTGGCAAACGGTCACAGGCGTAGGGCCACCAAAACCTGGAGCAGGTAAGTGCCAGGGGGAGGGGGCTCAGCTCCAGGGTGGGTGAGTCAGTGAGTGCAACGGGAAAATGAACTGCTCCAGGTAGCCTGGTTTGGCCATAGCTGGGAACACACCAGCTACACTGTTTGAGATAAATTATTTGCTTTCTAAAGACACAGGATGAAGGAGATTTTATATATATAGGAAAAAAATATATATATGGGAAGGGATAGTGCTGGTAACACAAAGTGCTTTGATTCTGATGTATTTAGTGCCCTGCAGGTTCCAGGGCTTCCCCCTCTTAAATTTCAGAGACTGCTTTGGGAGATGATGTCGAGTATGCCCGGATTATTTCCTTTGATCTTCAGGCAGTTCCAGCAAGGTGGTATCTTCATGCTTGCAGGGCTCCACGCTCCTGCTGGGGATGTTTTTGTTTTGCCATCAGAACCATAAGGTCTGCAGCCACAGGGGTTGTGCAGGGGTTTACTGGGGACCCTGCAGATTTTACCAGCAAAAAAAAAAAGCAAGCAATACTTGCCCAGAGCGATTGTAAGCATCAGCTGGCTGCAGGGAAGGGAAACACCTTCCCACCAATACATCACCCAGCCTTTGGGGAGCAGGGCTCGGACACAGCTGCCTGGCACCACCTCTGCCGAGACTTTACACGCGTGATCTCTTGCCCTGAGTGTGCTGTGGTGGTAGCGCAGGGCGAGGGCCCCGGAATGGAGCCTCTGACCTGGCAAATGCTGGGCTTGCTGAGACTCAGCACCTCTTGAGATCTGGCTCTCGACGCAGTTCGGGGGTTGAGATGCTCGCTCACACTCGAGCTCCAGCACGGTAGTTGTGCAGCCCTCGTGTTTCCACCTGGAAATCAGGTTTGCGTGAGATCTGCAGGTTTGGCTCCTCTTAGTTATTTGCTGGTTAGTTTCTAGCATTTTTCTTCTCTTGCTCAGCATTTCCTACACCTTGCCTCTGCGCTCTGGCACCGAGTGAGCAAAACTGGGGCAGACAGAGTTCTCCTCTGGGACTCCCAGCTGAACGTGCAGCTCAGGGTGGGTCACCCCCCCTTCCTCAGCAGCAGATTGCAGCTAAAAACTCATCCTTCCCACCGCTCCAGATCACTCCCTGTCTCATTAATATCGCAAATATTGGGGCTATAAAATACATGTGACAGAGGGGAAGAAGCAGGCACTGTGTGTGTGTTCCTGGCTGACATTCAGGGTGCCCAGGATTGTATGATGATTAATAACTGTAGAAAAATTAGACCAAATGAAATGCGCCCAAACGGGCTTGATTTATGTGGCCTTCACGTCTTCGGTTCCAGATGAAATGGTTATTACTCGCCAGGGCTACGGAAATAAAGGTCTTAACTTCAGTAATCCCAGTCTCCCACGCTGCTGGGAGAAACGGCGCTTCTTGCTGGGGGGGGGACAGCCAGGCGTGTGGGGGCACACGTGTGTGGGGGTGTGTTCGTGATGGCAGGGGTCTGGTCCTGGTCTAATGTCACACTGTGAGTGTTTCACAGGGTGCTTTGGTATCAAAGGGAGCTGGGGGCTCTGCTTCGAGGCTTTGTGCTGTTGGGAGTGACCGGCAGGTGCTGTGGAGGAGCAATGGGGGGCAACCTGGCCCCGATGGGAGGTAGCCAAGGAGCTGGGTGATGCTGCGTGGCATCTGGCACTGCTGCTCTGAGGTTCCCTTCTCTCCCTCCTTGTGTCTCTGCTCTTCTCTGGACAACTGATACCCCCAGGGAGATCCGCACCCCACCAAAGAGCCACACTTTGGGCACCTTGTTCTGGCCACTGCTGGGCACAGGCCCCTGCAGCTGGCTCCGTGCCATGGTGGGGGTCCATGGCCAGGTAGAGACAGGACCAGGGCAATTAAAAACACTGCTCCACGGTGGCCCCGTAGCTGAGGTGCAGATGGCAGCAGGTTGGGAAAGGGCCACTAAACTTCTGCCCACCCTGCGCAGGCACCGAGACAATGACTTTTCTGATCGCAAGAGGGTGATGTATTAACTTCTTCCCCAAAATAATGTCACGCTCACCTCCATCTGCATATGTACCAGTACCTCTACAGACATACAGCTTGCAAGATGCACACGAGTGCCTCGGGATGGAGGGCAGAGCCTTGCACCTTTTTGTCAAGGCTGCTCTCCCCTGTGTGCGGGACACGGCACCGCTCGCTGTTCGGAGGGGCAGGAGAACTCCCTGCCGTAGGTGGGTATCCGAACGGTGCCTCGAACCAAACGGCCACCTGGGCAGGAGAGGGGAAAAGCAGTGGGGGCTCAGCACCTCCTGGGCTTGCCCTGGGGCTGTGCAGGGGGTGGGGGCTGCAGCCCCCCCGGCTCACCCGCCAAAAGGAGGTGAGAAGGGAGGGGGAGTAACAGGTTGGCTGGGTTCTGAGCACTAAAAACATTCTGCTCCATTCTACTTTGCTTCAGTGAGAGAACCTGTGTCTATCCCTAGGACATTTTTGGTCACTTACCGGTAGCAAATCAAAACAAAACTCAGTTAGCAGAGTACTTCATTCTTTCTAAATTATCCGGGGAGCAAACTGGGCTTTGAGCTGCTTTCCATGCGGAACAGAGACCAAGTGCAAGTTCTGTTGAGACTAATTTGAAAGCTTACGTTGACTTCAGTGGGACTGAGACTCTGCTAAAACACCTTTTCTCAAGAAAATTGGGCCCTTGCGTCAGTGAGGATTAATAAAAATCCACATCCCTCTTATGTTGCTCGCAACGTTCATCACTTGTGCGTAGGGCAAACAGGTCTGGTCGGCTGTCGAGGGCATTGCGTAGCTTGTCTTGCAGCAGCCTGGGCTGTTCAGTAGTCTCGCTTGAGCTCTGCTTAGGAGCCTGGGCCGGAGGAGCGCGGTGGGCACAAGTATCTCTGGGTGGGGGTGCCCGTGGTGCCCCAGCCACCGGCACAGCTGGCACGGGGGGCTCAGCTCAGCACAGCTGGGCTCAGCTCAGCTCCCAATGCAGCCACACACGTCCTACCCACCCTCAGTCGCCCGCCTGCGCCTTTCACCTCGGCAACGCTGGCTTCCCAGGGCTTTGCCCCGCGCCCAAACCCCTCGAGACACCTGAGCAGGACTCCAGGCATCAGGGAGCTAAGGGGAGAACGCGTCAGTTTACACACCCCACGGGAACCATGTGATGTTTTGGTTTGGTCCCATGTCCCCCCCCAATCCAGAGGCTTCGCAGCACTCTGGAGAACACCTTTGGGGATTTTCGTTCTAGTTTTGTGAGCCCCTGTGTTGGTTTTACTTGCAAAGCCGTGGGCTGAAGGAGGAAGCGAGGTCGATGGGTTTTGGCAATGGCCACAGCGTAACCCAGCCCTCTGGCCGCACCTCGCGCCGCTCGCCGAGCCCCAGAGAGGCTGGAGAAATCCTTCCAGCGCCCTGCCCGTCCCACCAGTGCCAGAGTGCGCGTGGCCTGGACTTTCAGAGGACTTTATGCTTAAGGCCCCATGTGTATCATGGTAGGAAATAACTGTCCTGTCTTAGGGATAGTTTATGCCCCAAGGGGGTTTTGTAGATTAATAGCAAAAGAACAAAAAGAAGCACTTTTAAATTATTTATATTATAAAAAGACATTCTTTATTTTTCTTGGCATCGCTATCACTTAGCTGAAAGAATAAATGGGTTTATAAGGATGATATTACAGATTTTAAACTATAGCAATGACAAAGCAGAGACGAGAAAGCAGGATTCCGAGAGAAACAGTTACCCCAGCGTGAAGCAGGATGGCAGGGCCCAGCTGGCTGGACAGGAACCGTTGGGCGTTAGCAGGGGGTGTCCTCCCCGAGGGGTCCCTTCACGCGTCTCCTCCGGCCGGGATCACCCTGTCCCCGAGGATGGGGGGCTGGATGTGCTCCATTCTCTGGACGTGACCCAGCCACCTGCCTCGGGGGCACGAGTGCTGCGAGTGCAATATTTTCCCAACCAACACAGGTTTGCAAAGGGGGGGGATTTGGTGATTTTTTGTGACCTATTCGGGGCCTTGCTCATGTTACATTTTCGGACCTCATACAAGCACTTAATGACTTCGCCGAGGCTGAGTCAGCCTGTTGCACATTGACGTAGATTAAGTGGCACCCACTGAATTACCTCTCTACTTTCCAACGTGGTTCACTTGTACATAAGTGTAATGTCAAATTGTTTACAGGTTATTTCGTGCGTAATTGTGGAAAACAAACAAACAAGCAAACCAGTTTTAACCACAGATTTAAAGGAATCGATTTTACTGGAAGGTGTTTGAAAAAAAAAAAAAATGAATGTGCTTAATACAGTATAGACATCCTTGAGTATGGTCTCACATGAATGCATGTATCTCTGTGTTGTCAGTCCCCACCAGTGAGGTTATTGGCAATATTCTGCAGTCTGTGAATAGCAAATATGCATAAACTACTGTGACTCTGACAAATATAACTCGGTAACTGTTTCTACTGTGGTATGTTAAAAAAAAAAATATCCTGTAGCTTTTAGCCTGCTGTATTTCCCCGGTACAAATAACACCATGGAAGAAAGAGCCACCTTGGAAAAAAACAACCACCACCCAACAATTCATATCTGTGACCTGGGGGTGGGGGGAAACACGTTTGTGCAACAGCTCCTGCCAGGTAGCTGGGGTCCAACTGCTTAAAAATTAAATAAATAATAATATAAAAAGCCAATTTATAGAGGCTGGGTGATGGAGGAGCTGCTGTCGCTTCCGCTCCAGCGGCACTGCTGGTGGAGGAGATGACCTTTTGTTCAGGATGTCACTAAAAAGGAGAGCCCACTCGCTGAGAACGGTGTCACGCTGGTGGGACGCGCAGCCACCGCTGTTGTGGCATCGGGCGGCTGAAAGCTGCAGCTCATTTCTGTCCTGCCATTCAAATAAATCGGTGTGTAAACACTGTAGAGGCACAGACAAGAGTAAGTCCGTTGGTGTCCTTCACCTGTCACTGCACACACATATAAATACCTGGGTAGATACGTGTATGCTTTCCTGCCCCCTGTGAGTTAGCATTGGTTCACGTTGACCAGTTCCTGGCAAGCTGGGGATTATTCTCCCTTGAAGGTGGTTGAGATGTTTTTTTATTTTTTCCTTCTTTATTTTTGGGTTGGGATGAAAATAACAGTTCAGTGGCTGTGGGGTGAGATTCTTCTGCCTCCCTGTCTTGAGCAGAGATTTTCTGATGCTGTGCTTTGAAAGTACTGTCACCAGCAGCAATACTTCTGGAGAACCCATCACCGTGCCAGGGGTCCAGAGTACTTCCAACACACTTTGAAATACTTCTGCCCTTCATTTTAAAGATGCCTTGGCCAGGAACAGCTTCTCCCCATCCGGGAGGAGAAGGCTGCAGAGAGAGAGGCAGGATTTCTCTCCTGGACATGGGGAGGCAGCCAGCAGTGGCCCTTCTCAGCGCTGGTCCCCATGTCATCCATCCAGGCAGGCCCCAGCGCCCACAGATGGTGCTCAGCTCGGAGGCTTTGCCTTCCTCAGCAGCTGCTGCGGAGATGGGAAGCGAGAAGGGCTGCCAGGGTGGGAAGCAGCCGTGTGCCAGCCTGTCCCCCAGCAGGGCTCTTCTTGGAACGAAAGACTCATCATCTGGGTTTATTGCCATAGCCGCTTCCCGTCTGCACAGCTGCCTGGGGGGCGATCGGGGCTGGGTATCACTGCTCTGGGCGGCCCAGCTCGCATCGCTCTTCCAGCCACGTGTACGCACCAGCACCACTCCAGTCGGGAAGCGTCGGGTCTGCGAGGGCCAGAGAGCCAGGTGATTGCTCACTTGTGGGGCTGAGCATCCTGGATGGTTTCTTTATTATTTCTAATCTGTGGTTCTTGGCTGTTCTTCCGTGGAAGCTCTTTCCAACAGCCCTCCTCTGGGAGAAGGTGAAAGATCCCATCTTTGCAGAGCTCCCCCCATATGGTGCGTCAGTGGAGCAGGGATTTGGATGTCACAGTGCCTGCACAAGCATATGGAAAGTGAAGCGTTCCCGGCCGTGGCATCTCCTGACGGCGTGATGCGGTCACAGCCGCACCAGCTCGCTCCGCCGGCAGCCTGCAAACGGCGGGCGCTGGAAGACC
>JANHFX010022369.1:0-18457 GCA_027560015.1 Chloroceryle amazona | reverse complement strand
ACTTATTTTATTTATATAAAAATACTGCTGAAGTGGAGTAATAAAACCTTCTAAAAAACACCAAATTCATCTGATAACTCATTTCCTAAATTGAAAAGTCACCTCAAGTGCAACAGAGAAGTTGCATCAACTTTGAATAATATGCTTTTATATAAACCAATGCTATCTTAACATTTACAAAGCACTTTAAAAACATTTTGAAAATAAAGTTCTAGTCAATAAATAACTATAACAGGAAATAGAGCAACAAAATGTTTCAATTGCATTTCAAATAATTACCAAAATCCATGGTCAAAGAACTGTCTTAAAAGTTCTATAGGAGGCTGTGCACCATACTTCTCCAAAGCAGGCATATTCATATCATCTACAAAAATAATGCACTTTTTTCCCACTGGAGGGCCAAAGACTCCTTTGCGCCTCTTGTCCAGCCTGGACATAATAATGTTCTATAATGCAAAAAGGAATATTCAAAACATAGATTAAATATTCATGTATGTTTTCTTTTTGAAACATAAATTATATGTTCTACTAACCTGGGTCTGATTGGCACTGGTACGAGCTGAAAAATTAATGAATAATGGAAAGTAACGCTCCTTTTCCAAGTTGTTCATTAACTTGTCCTTGACATACACAGATTTCCCAGTACCTGTGGGTCCCACTAAAAGCAGTGGTCTTGACAAAGAAAGAAATAAAGCATACAGACTGCAGAAATCTATGCAAACTATCAATTGCAATTAGAAGTCAAAGGTTTCACTAATTTGCCCTGTTTGTTCTACCTCTAAATACACAGATGCCTCAAGAACAAAGTAAAATATTGAAACATATACACATAACCCTCTCATAATTTCAGTTTGCTCCCACCAATGAAACAAAGGGGACAAAAAGAGGCATTACTCACTCATTCTACTGCTTTAGAGCACGCACAAACATACATGGAAGTCAAATTTCTCCTCATAGGTCTTGTAGTTTAAACTTCATAAAACTTTCAGCCTTGAAATTTAACCTGAGGCTGGGAATTTTTATTTTATTTTTTCTTTCCCTTACATGATATGACCGTAGCTAATATAACTGATTTTGATATGACTAAGCAAAGGGAAAATATAAATATACATTTCATTATCAAAGAAAAAAAGAGGGCGCAAAACCTATTTTGGCTATCATAACAGCATCATCAGAACTAGCATACTAAAACTGGATTATAATAAGACTACATAAAAAACAAAATCAAAAACAAACCAAAAACCCACACACCAACCAACTAAAACCAGACTATAAGGCAATAAAGTGTATTGTTTGCACTAAATGTCTATTCTTAAGTGGGCAAATAAACTTTGAGGGCTTGATTAAAAAAAATAAAGTAAATGACAAGAATAAGATATATTTCTACCTATGACAAATATTTCTGAAATTTGCACTGAATTGACATAACTTACTTTCCATGGGTAATGAATAGCTCTATCAAATAGGTATATCGGACTGTATCCATAGTTGGGACTATAATATCTTGAATCTTCACATTTTTATCACTGTAGTTAATATTTTTTATAAATCCATTCCAATGAACCCAACACCCTCTGCCTTTCAGCTAGGAAGAAATACAGATGTAAAACAGAATGGTGTAACTTCTGTAGGTTTGGAAGGCTTTCTTTACTACTTCACTTTTAAAAAAATGAAAATAAATAATTTTATTAAATTAATGAATATTCAATGTTTCAGAAGTTCATATATTTAGTTTGCTTTACCTCACTAATAAAGTGTTGAGGTACATACCTTGAAGACTGTTTTCTTCAAGATTTTGTTCAGCCAAAACAAACCAACAGAACAGAACATATGCAAAAAGTGTAATTATAATGTAACATTTCTAATGAATGCTATAAACAAAATTGTATTATCAGCAAACTGCCTGTGGGCCCAATATCCCACTTTCCTTCCAGACAGTTCACATCCTTCATTCTGTATAAAACTAGATTTGAGTCCATCGGTTTAGCTTTAGCTACAGAGTAACTATAATGTGACAATGTTATAAATATAACTGATGTGTGCAATTTGGTATTTGCTAAAAAAATTTGGTCAGCACATTAGTATTCAAACAAGAAAAAGAGATGAAAACTGCACTGTGGGATTTAATCCAACACCAACACTCTACAACACGCAACAAGCTTTGTAAACTTAAAATGCCCATCTAGTTACATTTTCCTTCCTTTCAGACTGTAAGAATCTAGTTTTTTCAAGGCAGAAGCAATCAATCATACCTCATACAAGTAGTCATAGACCAAACCTTTCTCTTCAAAGGGACACTCCCATTTTTCCACACTCACTGGTACAGGATTTATTTCAGATTTCCCAGTCAAAGTTTCCCTCAAGAAATTATCAAAAATTATCCTGCTGTCACCATCAAAAGTTCCACCAACTGACCAGATTGTGGCAAAAGCAAAGCAACCCTGCAAAGGCAGAGAGATGAGCAACTGCCTGAAAAAGATGACATATTATATGAACCTTGTACAGACTGATTAACAAACATAATTCTGAAAAATACTGTTAAGCAGATAGGTGTTACAAGGTACCTTTGAATAACCCTGGACTAAAGATAGACCAAAGAGAAAAAAACCTTAATCATAGATATATATGGCAAAAAAAAATCAAGGCCACTGACTAAAGCATTATGTCACAAGATAAAGTCCGAGAAGAGTTTAATCATGTGGTCTCAGGCTTTTCCAATTGCAAACCAGGATCTTGGAATTTTCTAATTCAATTTTAAATAATTTTATTTTATTTTCTTCAGTTTTTCAGAAGTACACTCATATAAAATCAGACAAAGCATCCAAATAATATAACTCTCAGAAAACACTCTTACCAAGGAAATTTTCTGCAAACCGGCCAGTCTTACATGAATATTTATTTCCTTTAAGAGAAACAAGACACTTGGCCCTAGCTAATTACTTGGTTAGTTAAAAAGCACATTTAATAAAAACACTATTTATCCCAGTTAATTGGAAAAATATCAAAATATTTAATCATATTTGTTACTTGTAAGATTTGTGCCTCATTTGGGCATCTCAGAGTTTGTGGGAAGGGAGGAAGGAGGTAGTGAAATTATTTCACACTTTTTATCCCAAATTCAAGTTGTTTTGATTATCACAATTTTTTTTTGGAAAATAGGCATATGCAGAAACAGATAGACATTTTTCTACAGGTCAAAAAGAACCAACCATAATCCATGCACGGATGTTTCTGTTGGTAGGATCTTCTTGTGCAGTTTGACAGATCAACATTTCAAAAAGCCGTGTAAGAGCTACTACAACATTGATATTGCTTGTAGGTACCAGTTCCTAAGGGATATAAAAGGATGGCTGTTATAGTTTGTGTGTTCAGATAGTTTATCTTTTGGAGGTAAAGTATTAAAATAATTAGAACATTAGCTAACTCTGAACAAATATTGGAAGGCAAAGTTTACACTGACTTTTATTCAAAATATCATTTGCTTTCCTCTATCACTGAAATGTCAAGATATTTAGCTTATTAACCGTGTTCATGGCTACAATGTGACCACTGCAATCATACATCTTAAATCAAAAAAAAACCCCAAACCCACACAGTAACTACATAGGCAAAAGCCTAAGCACTAGATGACACAGAGTTTTCAGGGAAGTACATGTATGTTTCCCCTAACACTTAAAAAAATACTTCCCTATTCACAACATGACATCTTTAAAGGAAAAAAAAAAATAAAAAAAATCTATGTACAAAATTATCTTGGGAAAACTTTATAGTCAGTGCTTTAAACACTTTACTTTTGAAAATAAGAAGCTGAAAACCATGATGAACTTACAAATCTTATTTAACATTCTTCTTTTAACCTTCCAAACCATACCCAAGAGTTGCACTTCTCAAAACAACAGGAGGCTACTGCACATCCACTCTAACTGTGCTTGTCATGAGAGAATAGTACCTCTGTGTCAAAGGTAACAGAAGTGAAACGGCCATCTATCTACTGCAGGAAAAAAAATGGCAAAAAATACCTTGCACTGTTTCTGACGGAGCTTTAATGCTGGTGGTATTAACCAATCAAAAAGTTCCTGCAGAAGATCTTGATGTTCTTTTAAATTAAGAGGTTCAGGCAATTTACTCAACCAAGAGGTAACAAGTGGCCTCCAGCCCAGTTGAGAAGGTTCCAAATAAATCATGCCACAACGACTGACTGTAGCTGGCTAAGGAAACATTGTAAACTCATTTTACTATATGTTTAATTAATTGAACTTTGTCTGATAGTTTCATTAAATATAAAAACTTACCGATGCCTGAGAAAGATCCACTGTTTCAAAAATAAGAGTCATCTGAAGAGACATTTGGATGATTTCCCCACTCATCAAGCAAAGCTTTAAAAATAATAATAATACAAGAAAGAATCATCACAAGCAAGATTAGAAATTAAAAAATACTAATAAAAAAATCAGTCATAGATTACTCATCCTATCACAAGGGAGTATGTATGAAAATTAGCCAAATGAAGTATAACCAAATCACAAAACAATGTTTAATCACTTGGAGCAATAGTTTATTTTTTTTACCAAGCTTTAGCTAAATTCTGCACTTAAACCATAGTACTCCACATTATATCCTACAAGTAGGTTCATTACATGTAACTATCAATCTTCCCTACGACAGGATAAAGACAAGACAGCAAGCAGAAATGAGAAAGGATATCTGCTGGTACTGTTGCTAATATGTTAAGCATTTCAGCTGGAGACCCACCATTCCTGTGTATTAAAATATAAGTGTATTATGAGTATCATGCAGAGAAATGTTATAGCCAATTTTATATTCACTTTGAGATGCTTAAGATACATTTTCAAAAGTGCTATAGCATTACATCTCTGACCTCACATGTCATAACTTTAGAAAATACAGTCCTTTGTGTCTTGAGATTGTCTTTAAATGTCAGTGCCTACATTTGCTAAAGCTTTAAAGCTGTGGGATTTACATTACATATAATGAAATGCAATTTTTCAAATTTCAATTTTGATTATGTTACAAACTTACAATATGACATGAAGGAAATACTATATATTTTCAAAATATATACTATATCTTTTCAAAAGCCAGGCATTGCTGTTTGCATTTGTAGTTTTATATGTGGACAAATATTTAAAAATGTCACATTCATTTTATTTGGGCATTTATTTCCACTGCTACCTTTTTGTTGTCATCCAGAACTGTGTTCATACTTTCTATCCACAGAGTATCAATTGGGCCATCAAAGATAACCCACCTGCGTTCAGGCGTCTCAGATAATGCAAATTCTCTGAAAGTATTAGCAATGATACCATCTGTCCACTAGAGGGGGAGAACATAGGAAGGAAAAATGAGTTGTCTACATAGTTTCAACTGCAAGGAACAGAAAAAACTTTCATTAACTTTTCAGTGTTCCCCTCTCTTAATTGGTCTTCTCTTATTTGGTAGAGAGCAGAACATAGCTTTGCAGTTTGACTGAGGGCCACGCAACATCAGCACATCTTAAAATAAGGTTTTTTTCACTTAGAAAAAAAATACTGTGACTAACAGAAGATCGGTAAATCACTTTACAAAAATGTTTAAGTGCTTCTGCTCTGTCTTACAACTGTTTCTCCCCAGAGTCATCCTAAGTTTCACTATTCCACATTCACCACTTCACGTTTTCTTCTCCAAACCTCAGTTTCACATTTGGAGACCATAAACATAAGTTTTCCTATATAGTTTTTGTATTACTTTGACTTAACTGATTAGGAATAGACAAAGAAATCAATACAGTTAGGTTTGGTATGATTTCCTAGCATGGATGCAATTATATTAGGACAATTACTCTCAGAATAATATTGCCTCCCCCCCATTTAAATTTACAGAACTGCATACTCAGTACTGTTATACACTAATTTAGAACAAGCCATGGTTAAAATAAATCTTAAAACTGTGGTCTCATTTGTGTTTAAAATCATAAAACTATGAATTCCACAGTTTACTATCCAGAATTATGAAACAGAAATACTACAAAGCAGAAAAAAGACAGGATTTTTAGCTCCTAGTCTTGAACCCATACTCGTATGCTTGCTTCCTTTTTCTTAAAGCCAAAACATTAATTTAATTTATAGCACAGGCCTATAAACACTGTCTGGAGCCCAGGGAACAGATGAAGAAATACTGTTTGGAACTGGGACTTAGAGACCAGAAGCAGAAGCCTTGTAATGTGCCTATCCTGCCCTCTGAGAACAACTGTGAATGACACCATTAGTTAACCTGTAGTTAGCACATAGACACAACTGCACTCATAGAAACCCCATGAAAGCCACAGCAGGTGAGAGAGGAAGAAACAGACGAAAAGATGGGCAATTACTATATTCTATTTTTATAACATACATTACCTCATGGGATACTGCATCAAACTGCCCAAAAAGCTGACCCATAGTAATTGATTTGGGATTTACAGTTCTGAAAATCACTTTTTCTTCTCCGCCATAACCACGCTCTTTCATAAGAGACAGTGTATCTGCCAACACATGTAAAATTTTGGTCTTCCCAGAAAAAGATTCCCCTACCAGCATAAAGCTGTAAGATGGGAAAAAAAAACAACAAAATACCGTTATTAAAAAATTATTTTTCAATTTTGACTTTCACAGACCACAGGAAGGCCAACAGCATCATTGATATACTTAAAGTTATTTTTCACCTAGTTTTCAATAGAACAAGCAAATCTGGTTTGTATATATGAATCATTTAAGCAAAAAATAGTTTATTTGCACATGCAAATCTGATCGCACAGCCACTGTATGTAAGTTGTCCTCTAAAACAGGTTTACCACCAACCTACTGCATTTATTTGCTCAATCCAAGATTACTTTCCAGTTACTTTTCAGTCTAGACAATTTATAACAAAGTTTCAGAAGAACATAAAGAGTAGGAACATGCACTACACACAGAGAGGAAAAAAAACAAAAAGCATCAAACTATTTTTACCTACATTTAAAAATAACTTTTATAGTCATCCAGGAATGGGATGTGACTATAATAATGTCTGTCACACTGAAAATATTCATTATTAAGCTGAACATTAATATGTCTAATTTTATATTTTACGTGTTTTCTCCACACAGTTGCTATTTCAATAATAAAAGCTAGGAATAAAATGGTAGAGAGCTGATAATTAATATTTTAATATAAAAAAATGTTTACAGCCCTAAGTCTTCACCATACTGATACCCACAACTAAAAAGCATTATAGAGGTAAGCCTATTTCTGGTATCGAGTAGTACAACTCCCCAGACACACAGTCACAAGAATTTTGGGATGTGTAATAGCACCATTGGTGACCAACTGTTTGAATACAAATAGAAACATTCTGCCACCCTTAAGACCTTTTGCACTTGATATAAATAACAACTATGGTACGAGCCAAAATTACAACAAATACTGCTTGTGAAACAGTAATGAGAATCTTACCCATGTCTAACAATCATCATTTCATATGTCTGTATCATTTTCTCTATAAAAGCTTTCACGGGTTGGACATTATGTCGAACGCAACATTCGCTGGCACATTCCAGAAAATCCTAAAATCAAACCAGATCATACTACAATGTAACAGATAATGCTGCAATTTAAATCACTCTCTTGGACTACAGCAAAACAGCTTATGCTTATCAGTAAGGGTTTCAAATTAATCAATACCTGAAATAATACTAAGCAGAATATAGCAAACATCCCTGGGAACAAAGAAACAAATAATCAGGCACTTCTGTACTTCGTGTGCTAGAACAGGAGTTAACTGCAATTTTTATCTTGAGGAAAAGGCATATCACCATCAGGAAAACAACACTGTGCTTTAGAACAATACGCTTTTAACAAGACTCTAGTATTTACTGGAAATTTTCAAAAAGTCATATCATTTTGTCTTTTCCAAAATGCTCAACTCCTTCCCAACCATCCTACTACAAAGGAGCTATGTTTTAATTGTGGCTATAAAGAAAATACAAACACAAGCCTTAATCTCACTTAATTATGTCTGAAAATTAGGAAGGAAATCAGAAAAAGAACCTAAAACTTGATAAATCTGCAAGTCAGTTTCCAAGCTGCATAATGTCTTACACAATCCTCCCGGATGTAAGGGAATTCAGATGTGGATTACACTCAGAACAGATACAAGAATATTCTCTGGTACTACTTTCATTGCAAAGTTTCAGGACAACAGGTTTCAGCATTTTTCTTTATCTTGCCATAACTCACAAACTATGAATTATACTTGGTTAAAAAGAAAAAAACATGAAACTTCCCACAATGATCATGACCAAGGAAAAATTACAAGTGTACTTACATTGTAGTCTGCATCAGGAAGCTTGATTCCAGGAAATAAATCACTAGTTATACCCATGAACAGAGGTATATCATGTGACAAAAATTTGGGCTCATTCACATCCTTAATTGATCTAAGAAGCTAGAGGAAACAAATACACATTTCTACTGTCCTTATTAAAACACAGAATATACTGTACAGAAATTAAATTAATCTAATGTAATAAAGATTAACTAATCGCATGGTGCCTTTGATAAGCAGTTGAGCACAACTGTACAGTCACCAGCATAGCACTGTAAAGTGCAGCATGTATTTTATTATCATCATTTCACAAACTGAGAAATGTAAATCAGCAATGCAACAAGACATGGTGGATCTGCCTTCAGAACTCGAGACTGCTTGCATATGCAAAATTCCTTAAGCATTATTCCCTCAGTAACTTACCAATATATCTTCATCTTCTGTGGGAAATTTCAACTTTAGATTCCCAGCAGCCACCAACACAGCTTTAACTGCTCGCATACCATAGTCATAGTGATACTGAGAGGAAAGCTGTTCTGAACAAAGCCTGTAGGTCATTACTATTTTCACTGACAGTGACTTCGCATTCAAAAATCCATATGAATAGAGCGAAATTTCTGCTATCAGAGCATAGTTAGGAACCATCATGGCTACTGTTCTGAAAAGGACCTGAAATACATACCCAAAGAAATATTGTTTAAATAATTGAGGCATGGAAAGTAACTTAGAACTTTGCAGGTAACCAATCAGTATTTGTCCCATCACAGCATTTCTAACAGAAAACAGTTAACAGCTTTTTTAATTAAGTACTGCTTAGTAACATTGGGTAAGCTGTAGATCATTTAACTCCATCTTAAAAGAGTTAGCATCCAAATCTCATAATCCACTCACAGCCTGACACTTGCCAATTTACTTCCTACAACAACAACGAAACCAAGAGGCTTCGTATGTGATCATATAACAAGTATATTCTTATATTGCAAGTGGTACAGTCTGAATTAATACCACGAATACACATCCCTCATTTAAAAAAACATAATTCTAGAGCAGATGCATATATTTTATTATTTTACCTTCAGATTATCTGGAAGTTCCGAACGTCCTGCATAGCCTGGATTCATAGTAATAGCTACAAAACAGTTGGGGTTAAGCTTCAGTTCAGTTCCTTCAAAAATAAATGTTTCTAGCCTTATCTGTATGGCTCTCTGGATGCAGAGGATCTGCTGTGCCACAACAGACAGCACTTCCAGTTCAATGCGATTGAATTCATCAAAACATGCCCATGCACCTGATGAAGCCAAACCCTTAAAAAACTACAAATGAAGAAAAATAGCAATAATATCTTTAACAGAATCTTAGAAGATTCAAAAGAAATTAAGAGTATCATGTTAAAAGTTTAATTACATCTAAGACACAACTACGAAAACAATATCAAAGCCTGTTTAGAGCAAAGATCAGTGATGTACTGAAGAACAAAGTATTTTCTTGGTTCTAAAGAGAGCTACATCAGGAGATCTTGATCCTGTTTCATGTTTTAATTAGCAACTTAATAGGATTTCATAAAGTATTGAAAATTAAACATATGCAGAGCTCAGCATAGTGTCCAAGGGTAGCGTACCACAGGTGTCACACTTACTTGACTCTGCAAAGAAGAAATCCTACAGTTTTAATCCTAAAAAATAAAATGCAAAATACATTTATTTTTTATTTACCTTTCCCATTGCCAGGTAATCAAGCCCATCAGAGCAGTTGAAGACAACACACTGAACAGCAAGAGCTTTAGCCAAATCTTTGGTGGTCTCTGTTTTACCTGTTCCTGCTGGACCCTCTGGGGCACCACCAAGGTTTAAATAAAAGGCTCCAATCTGAGAAACAGAAATAGTTTATGGAAATTATTAGTACTTCATTCATATTAAATTATTCTGAATTAAAATGTTAACTTCAATTTCATACATTACTTCAGTTTCATTATATATAACATTAAAGGTATGATTATACTAATTAAAAAAAATCTGAAATTTAATCACAGCTTAGAAATATGTACTAGAGAATTGAATTTTGACCCTAACAGAGAGTTTAGTTTTATTATCATCATGACTGTGATTAGTTAGTCAAACTTTATTAGAACCAATCTTTCAGTTCTTGCTTAGATACATCTTTTAAATTAAATCTGCTACAATTACATGGTTGCTACTCCTTTCTATTTCTGTTTCTCCTTTAATATATTGTCTCCTTATCTTTTCCCACACCGTCTGTCCCCCTTCACGATATATGCATTCCACTGACCATTCCATATTCTCTCCTATATTCCTTTGAAGCAGGAGGAAAATCTGACAGAAAAAATAAAGTTGCAGACTCTAAACAAAAACTCAGATTCAGAATCTGACTTCTAACCCACAATCAGAGGGCCACATCTATATTGACAAGCACTTGGAATAATATATTAAGACCTTGGTGAGCGAAGGATGAGACTTTCATCTGCCAGAGTGACAGACTTCCAACTATTTTGCTTCCAAGATTCAAGGTGTTCAAGCCTGAAAAAGAAACAGTCTACCAGCTGCACACCATCTAACGCCAATGTTTTGGCAAATAGGTGCTATAACCATATCACAAAAAGTGAAGCCCCAAGGAGAGCATCAGTCAGGTCTTTTCAGACCTTTTCTTTCTTAAATCCTACTCTGTGTGTGATTAGGTCTTCACATCATGAAAACTACCATCTTAAAACAGGAGGATGGGTGCCCAGGAAAACTTGAAACCTTTTTCCAGAAAAAATGAACTGCTGTAAATGATAGTCAGAAAAGCCGTATCTGAGATGATTTTGGTAACTTTCAATGCTCATGTTAGTTAAGGATAGACCAGCACAATAATAAATAACTGTAAAATGAGCAGGGATACTAAAAAGTTGCCCAACTATTATGCTAGTCTTTCATACAACATGATCACAAGTGGATCCTTCTCCACTTTAAAATACAGTAAATACAGTATTTAGTAGCGCTGGTGGAAGATCATACCAAGGTGCGGTAACACCTGTCTGTAAGAGGAGTTATGACAAGGCGTGGTGAGTTTCCAAGGTATTCGTAGGCATATTTTACAGTGCAATTAATGATGCAGACGCGAACATGCTCAGATTCCCAGTAGTATCGTAGTTGTGCAAGCCACTGAAAGTCTGTTTCACTTTGTACATCTGATAAACACAAAATTGAGAGCAATCATAGAAAAAACAGTTATCTAAAATATCTTTTATTAGGTTTACATTTAAAACATCTCTAAAATTATTGCTGATGATCACATCCAAATACTCACATACATAACACCGTTGTGGTTTAGTCAGCAAAATCATATTGGTTAGCTATTTTTAATTAACAATATATTAAAACACATGAAAAGAAAAATGTTTTAAAAGATAACTACCACTTTTAATCATTTCCATGATGACATCTCTAGCATGAACATCAATAGTAACCAAGGCACCCAGAGTAGTCCTTGTTTGCTTCGATAGTTTTCCTCTTACCAGCTCTACAATATCACTAAGTTGAAGTTGAAGTCTATCATAATAATCCTTCAAACCCTAGGAGGAAAAAAAATGTAATTCTGAAATTATATGACAGCTTCAAGGTCCAGACTTCATGTTGACTAAATATCTTAATGGAGATTGCTTATTAAACCCTTCTTTTACATTATGTTTTTGCATCAACGTTTCTCTCATTCACAGTTTTTTATGTTGCAAAACTACAATTTAATCTATGCTTACTATAAATAAGAATGTTCAAGTACCTGAATCAAATGTATAAATCACTGTACATAAATTCATGTATATCAAACTCATATGCTGATCCTTTTTCAGATTTTATTCTGATTGTAGAAAAATATTTGATTAAGCATATACATTAGGTGAATTCATGAAGGTTTTTTTAAAAAAGATTATGCATTAAAAAGTACCTCTGGTCCACTGCAAAGAACTTCGTGTACCTCACTTGTCCAGAACATCTGAGACACACACAATACTACTTGTCCAGGCCAATCCAGAACCCATCTTTTTCTCTCAGTCTCTAGATATGCCTGAAAGAGTTAAATGCAGTATACAAATACAGTGACAGTGCATATATATGGTGATGTAATACAGATGCATGTAATGTGACCCTCTTAAAATTCTTTGCTAAAAAAACATTATTTTTCTATTTCCAAAGTCCAAAGAGACTTTTAAATTCTCTTTTCCCCTTAGATTTGCAATTTGTTATTAAAAAAAGTAAAGATTCTTGCAATTTTCTTTCCGTATTATGTAAATATACGCAACTTGCTAAGCTTCATACAAAGAAACATTTTCTGGCTAATTATTTTCTTTTAGAAGGGAGCAAATATATTACAACTGTTGTATTTCTAACTTGTAATTAAATTTAAAAAAAAGAATAATTTATTTACATCAGGTAATATATTCTATAAACACAGTATTGCTGCAAAGCTTTAAAAATCCAGTGTTACAGGAAAATAACTTGATTCTCATTCAGACTGAATTCCTACTTCTCTCACTAGCCTATAAATACATGTTAGCCTCATCCTGGCCGCATAACTTCATCAACTCTTGTGTTAAAGGAAGAATTTTAGGAAGCCAAGAGACAGCCTTAAAGTAAAGAAAGATCTATTTGTGCAACAGTTATTAAATTAGTACAAAACCCATACCATTCTTGATCTAGCAATAACATCATGTATACTCTTCAGCATAATATCTTCTACTTGAATTAACCACTTCTCCACTGCACCTCGAGCTTCAGAAGTAGAAATGGTTGAAATGAGTTCTACACACTCGCCTTCAGAACTATACATTGCTTTAATATCCAAATTGGCAAGGAAATGTAGTTTAGCAATGCCTTCAAAACATTTCTTCAAGTGAGGCTGTACTCTGAGGGGATCCTTAGTCTCTGACAGGATCTCCAACATTTCATCATTAGACAAGAAAAAGAAGCTAAAAAAAAAAAAATCCAACTATATTATCAAGTTACTGTAAAGGCTGACATTATTCACAACAAAATAAGCTTTCAAAAAAATCTTTGTTTTCTAAATAGCCAAAACTCATTATACCGAGGAAAGAAGAGACGCTTTTTCTCAAGGTAAGCATTAAGTCCTTTCATGATTTTGTCAAGAAACTCATTACAGTTCTGAAGCTTCTCCAATATCCCTGTCAGGGAAGTAGCAACAAGAACCTGTAACAACAAACACATGTAAACTGCAGAATTATAAATAAGATACTTCAAATAGTAGAAGTTATGCAAATAATGTACAACATGGCTAAGCAACTGATGTAGTAGTTCATTGTATAAATTCTGAAAACAAGAGCATCGTCCAAAAAAGCCCAATCAATCAAACAAACAAAAAACCCAAACAAACAAAAAACTAAAATGAGAGAAGCTACTATTTCTTTTTACTACCATATATTTTCCTTACCTTTGGGTCTTCAGCACAATGCTTCATAATATCTCTCCAGCATCTATCCACAGTCTGAAAGAGATGCCCCTCTTGTGGCATCTGTTGCATAATATCTTCAGAAGAAAAAATAGGTTCCAAATAAAGCCACTGTGCTTGCACTTTCAGCCATTCATCAATAATATCTTGAATTTGAATTAAGCGATTTTCCCATTCCTGAAAAAATATTTAAAGAATGTTACCTTAATATCTCCAAAGCAATCACGTTAAAAGAAAAGACATACAAGAAAGGTAGACACTGTAGTACTCCAGTTCTCAAGGAAAAAAGACAAATGTCTACTCATAACCAAAAGAAAATAAAATTACTTAGGAATATTTAGGTTCTTCTGCATATACAGATAGCCAAAAGTAGTTCAGAAAGTTTGACTTACCTGCAAATGAATTTTCCAAAATACAGTTATCACTTCAGTCCTATAATCTTTTAACATCTTAATGGTTACATAATACTCAGGATGCTACCAGTGACAAATTCTGTTACATCTCCCTACAACAAGAAGCTCTTGGTTTGCAGCTGAATTACAGCGGGGACGTACGAATACCAGAAAGGCCACACTAGATCACAGGAGAAATTCAGCCAGCCCAGTATCCTGCCCCTAAAATGGAAAATAGAAGATACCTCTGGAAGAGGCTTGAAAGGCTGCCAGTAAAGGGTAAATACTACGTATGTTCACTGAGCCTGCTTGAACCTGAAGATTTCCTGTACAAACCAATAAAGAACTTGGGGGTGGGGTAACAACAAAGCAACTTCACCAGCTCCTCTCCTGTAAATAGTCCTGGTGTTAGCACCGCAAAGACTACTCTAGCCCCAAAACCACAAGAGCAGGTGTAAAGCAACTCCATCACTGTTCTGAGCCTGATTAAAAAAAACAAACCTTCTCCCAGCCCTCAAGAAGTTTCCTTGTCCAGGCAAAAATATTGTAGTTCAAAGTTTGAGTCCAAAACTCAATTAAATCACTAAATGTTCCTACTAATAATAAGAAGAACAGAATTTTAAGTTAATAGGAAGCAAGGTTAAAGACACTAAAAGAAATAGTGATTTTGCAAAATAAGTGAAAAAAATAACCTCTTGGTTGTACTTGAACCTGAACAGAAGGAGGAATTCCAACACAGAAATAATGCAAGTAGGACTTATATGAACTCAAAAGAGTCTTGGTGAAAAATCAATCAAGGCATTTTATTAACAAGTGAAACAAAGCTGTGATACAGTTGGCATACTCTGGTGTTATAGTTATCCTGCAAATAAAAATGGTAAAAACCAAAACAAAGTAGTATTCATCATA
The DNA here is from genome assembly GCA_027560015.1 of Chloroceryle amazona. Classification (NCBI taxonomy): domain Eukaryota; kingdom Metazoa; phylum Chordata; class Aves; order Coraciiformes; family Cerylidae; genus Chloroceryle; species Chloroceryle amazona. Next base: position 3,359 of record JANHFX010022369.1, on the reverse strand, counting down.
CCCTGATTTCTTTGTCAAATGGTTTAATGAACGGTGATCCTCTCATTGTCTGAGTTTTTATAATCTGATCATCAAGAATAGCTTGAATCTCATCCACTGCAGACAGAATATGAATACCAGTCTCACGATACAAAGATGTATTGAAGGAAATTGAACCCCAGGTTTCCTGCATGGCATGCATTGCTTTCTCTAAGGAAAACTCCTGCAGTTTAAAAAGAAAACAGTTTATTTTAGTCATTGCATTATTTCTTTCCAGCTCACTAATTCAATATAGAAGCTTAGCTATCTGAATAAGCTATTTTGCTCTAACATAATAAATTCACTTCTTACTATTTTTTTTAGTGTACCATTTTCAAGTGCACAGAAAGCAGCACACTCAGGAAATACTAATGATGTAACACAAGGTACAAATGTTTACACAGTCACTGTTAAACATCTAATGGGCCAAAATCTCACCATATCTCTTTTGCTGCTTAATAGCAAAGGCAAAAAAATCTAGTAAGCGATAAAAGCCATTGCTAAGAGACCTGGTGTCAAATTTGTCACTATCAAATCTCTATGCTTACCTTGCTTGCACCTACACTTATAGCTTCAAACTCTTCCAAATAAGGGGCTAGATTTTGCTTTAAAACTTTTCTCAAGGTAGTTCCAGAGTCTGGCGTTAAATCATATCCTACTATATTTGACATCTGCTGCCAGTGATGAGCTCTCATGCCAGGGTTACAAAAGACAGTCACAGTAGGAATATTCTCCTAATACAGAAAAAACATAAGGTAAAAATTGTAACATGCATTATTTCTTAACTTTTTAATCATCTTTGATGTGCATTTAAAATTCTCATGCGGTAGCTGATGACACAAAAATCTTTTCTAAAAAGTGCAGATGGATCCACTCAGTTGTATATTCCATTTCTAAATAATTGTTGCGAACTGCTGAAGAAGAAATATAAAACTATCAAGCACAGTCTTAGCAGAAAAGAGAAAAGGAACAGTTTTTCATCTATGTTATGTTGTTTCCATTAACATAACATAGTCCCATTTCAAACCTCTAACTGCATCCTTAAATGTTTCTCTGCATCCAGAAGTTACTGTTTTCCTTTATGTGCCCGCTCTTTTCACAATTCACATCCACAAAACTACAAAGATATAGAAAATCCAGTTTTATGAAAATCAGTGGGACAGTACAATCTGAAAATGGTGATTCAGCACTCTCTCCGTAACAACAGAGCCTCTGACACTGCATCATCTACCTATACAGAGTAGTGAACTGAGCATTTATCCCTCAGTACCAAATATTAATTTCCCTCAACTATTCTTACCTTGAAGTCTTTAATCTGCTCCAGAACTGAAGAACACATTTTAAGTGTTGCATTTGCCTTTATTTCTTCTTCTGTCTTGTCTTCTATAGTTCTGCGTTGTGATGTCTTTTTCCACACCTGTTGAATTTTCTTCTGTTTTTGTTGGAAGAGTTTTGACACTTTATGTACCTCTCTAAAAAACTCATCAACCTCAGCTTCCATGTTTTCTCCATTTAGTTCCAAAATGATATCATCCATCCATCTGAGAAAAACCACAGTTAGAAAACAGAGTAGTAACAAATATAGTCCACAAACAATTAATACTTTATTTTGCAAGACAAGCAAGATGTAGATTAATAGTTATTTAAATTAGAGTAACCGCCTTGTTTTTAATTATTGTCATTCTATGCAAAATTCTAATGCACAACTAAAGGTGGCTTGATCAGCCTCTTTTGTGCGTTTGTGTAATTCTCTCAAGTCAATCACATACTTCAACTAACTGCATGGATTGAGAAATATTTAAATTAAGCTCTGGATAAAGATCAACATATGACATCAAAATATACTAGGCATTTGTGTTTTCAAAAAACCATACTTTTTAACCATATTGTATTATAACTTCCAAAGAGTGCAGGAACTGGCAAACAATCTCACCTAGACTCAGACATACTACAGTTTTTGTGACAGGATCTAGCCACAAGATAGCAACATAATCATTTGAGCATGTTTTAGACAGCCCTTAGGTGAAAAATGGGTTTCATTACACACAGATTGTGAGCTTTCTAACCTCCCTTTTTGGTAAACAAAATGGCTCCTAACTGACCAGTTTTTTTCTTGCCAATAGATCTTGCAACAGAGTCTGCCTTATTATAGGCTTCATCAGCATGACCAGTACAGTTAGAACCCAGTTTGTGACATATTCCCTTGTGAAATAATAATAAACTGTCTTTTTTAAAATCTAAATTACAAGTAACAACCCTGATATGGAAGTTATATTACCATTATACCTGGATTTCTGATAAAAAATAAATGTTTATGAGAAAATAAATCTATAGTCTCCATCTGACATGAACAAAACCAGCAGAAGCATTTTACCCCATTCTCCCTCATTTAGCTTCAAGAACTGAACTACCTTTTTTCTGTTCGTTGCCATTTCAGTATAAGATTGAAGAGTTTCTGATAAGGTTCAATGTCAACTTTTAAGTTATTGAGGAGTGGGAAGTCACTCTGTTTCCTTTCAAGCAGAGTCTCTTCTTTATTAATAAGAGCTACTGCTTCATCAGCCTCCTGGATGCGTTTCTGTAATGCCCTCAGGTCAGCCACATACTGAAATAAAATAATTGTATGTCTTGAGAGATAATTAAGTTATGCTCTGAACAGCTATCAAAATAAAATATCAAAATATAATAACCCTTTGTATTTATTAAGATTTTAGAAAACTTGAGTTAAAAACCTTTAAGGGTATAAAACCATTTTCAGAAAGTTGGAGCTTTAAATGCCACTGTTCCAGTAGGCAGGCATACCTGGTTTTGTGTACCTCACATATCATAAGGGCAGCTGGGATTTATTAGCTTTGGATTTCTGTTTTGTGCTTTGCAGTGCTTTGTTTTTATTACTAAGCACAATTGTGATATCCTCCAATTAAAACACAAGACATGCTCTGGTGATTATAAAATGGGTTTAGAAATAAAAAATAAAAATTGAACCCTGTGGTCTGCTCTTCATTAGAGCAAAAATGAAGTTTGGAGGTTCACAGGAAAAAAAAAAACAACAAAACAAATACTGCTACTTGTCACTCTTTTAACCTGTACTTTTTTTCTTCAGTTCCTCAATCTATCAAAATCAGGGAAGGAAGTTCTAATCCCACTGAAGTTATTTGCAAATAATGTCACTGAGACCAGAATTCTATGCTTTGATGTAAACCAGAGTAAAAAAACCCATCACTTTATATGTCTGTAATATCTCAGGCCTTGATGGGTTTTTCTATCAGCTAATTTAAGCACAACTTAGAGTAAATTTTCCTTTAAATCAAATGTTATTGTCAATGTATAAAAAAAAAGGG
>JANHFX010022368.1:0-72646 GCA_027560015.1 Chloroceryle amazona | reverse complement strand
CCCTCTCCTCTTCTTCCCTCCTCACCCCTCGTCTCCCCTCCTCTCCTCTCCTCTCCTCTCCTCTCCTCTCCTCTCCTCTCCTCTCCTCTCCACAATCCCAGCTCCCTCAGCTTGTCCTTGTAGGAGAGGTGTTCCAGCCCCCTGATCATCTTCATGGCCCTCCTCTGGAACTGCCCCATCAGGTCCATGTCCTCCCTGTGCTGAGGGCTCCAGAGCTGGACGCAGTATTCCAGCTGAGGTCTCACCAGAGCAGAGTAGAGTGGTGAATCACCTTTCTCATTCTGCTGGCTACACTTCTTTTGATGCAGCCCAGGATGCAATTGGTCTTCTGGGCTGCAAGCATACACATGTTGCACAGGATCATGTCCAGGCAGTTTTTGAATCTACCCAGAAAAGGAGACTCCACAACCTCTCTGGGTAGCCTGTTCCAGTGCTCTGTCACTCTCATGGTAAAGAAGCTTTTCCTTATGTTCGGATGGAACTTCCTGTATTCCAGTTTGTGCCCATTGCCCCTTGTACTGTTGCTGGGCACCCCTGAAAAGGGACTAGCCCCATCCTCTTGACACAGACCCTGTTATAAATAGATTTGCTGGCAGCAGGGAGAGGAGCAGAAAGGAGCAGCCTTAGTCCCAAGGGAGAGACTTCCTTCCTGCAAGGAGTGCTTTGGCACAGGTTCTGTTCCCTTCTTATGGAGGCTGTGTGCACCCAGAACTAGAAGGATGCAATAACCTGGACTTGGCCTAGCATCTTTTTCTTTGTCTCCTGCTGTGCTAGGAAAGAATCCTGTTTAGTGATCACTAGCAGTGTTCACCAATTACTCTGACGACACAGCACTTCATCTAACTGACAATAAAAAAATGTACTGAACAAGTGCAAAATGTATTTGCAAATTACTTATTGAAAGCAGGTCAAAATTAATAAAATGGGCTACTCACATGATACTATACCTGTTAGCAGAACATGTGTAAGCATATTATTATGGGCTAATGCCTGGAAAGTAACACTTAAATGACAAGATGTCTTTTATTATCCATATTTTTTTCACTGAAATACCATCAGCAAGCGGATTTGTTAAAAGCAGATCTGTAAAATACAAATAACTAGGGTTTTAAAAGTGTCTGAGTCTCATTACATACTTTTAAAAGAAGACTGTTGAAAAATCTTACTGTTGATGGAGTAACTTCTCTGCTGTGAAGGTGAAATATCACTGTTTCTGTTATGGGTTGCCAAAACTGGTAGTCTAATAGAGGTCCATGCCTTCAGGTCTCACCAGTAGTAAGACTGAACATGTATTCCAAAGAGGCACAAATATAAACACACTCTACAATGCAGACATACACATCCATGTGTCCAGCCACACAGATTGACACAGACAGAATACACAGCACTCAGAAACACCACCAGTGGTCTTATGTGGGATGAAGGTCTATTACTGGGAAATACATACATGTATATGCACACAGTGTGGATGTTAGTTTGATGAATTTATAAGAAAAGTTTTATTATTTCTACTAAATATTAGATCAATTCTATATGAATACGGCTTGAATTGTGTTTCAGGGATGGGCCATCAATGACATTGCAGCCCCAGGATCACATTTAAAAGGATGTTACTGTGTATCGACTTGATTCAGAAGAATGGCCAGGCATATAAGGTCTATCAGGATGATCCTGCATGCCAGGGGGATTGATAGAAAGTCATTTGTACATGGGTGGAATATGGATGAAGCTTATGACTGTATAAGGCACCAGTACAGAAAAGGCCTTTTGTAGCATAGTGTGGGCTTACTTTTCCTCTACAGGAAGAGTCAGCACCTGCTTTCCTAACCATTAACATAAAACAGCTGCTGTCTACCGGCTGTATACAGGTGCCTTCATTTTGAAATGCTTCTTGTACTCAATGGACAAGAAGTTCTATCTTGCCCTTTGTGTCAGCTTTCAGAGGAAGGTAACACCATAAGCAGACAAGGCATTTTTTGAGATGTTTTTTTGTTTGGTCAGTTGCATTTTTTTGGTGGTTTTCTTGTTGTTGTGGTGGTGGTCATCTTTTGTTTGTTGGTCTGGTTTTGGGCAGGGTTTTCTTTGAGACAGAAGCATTGTTGAGCTTTTCATTTTTACTCCTATTTAAAAACAAAATAAATCCTGTTTAAAATTCTCCACCTGTGGGTCCATGCTGGAGCTTTTTTGTTGTCAGGCTTTTTTCTATCTTATTTATAAGTGGATATATGTGAAGTTCATTTAAGCATATAGAATATATCTTGTTCAACAAGCTTGTGGTATTGTTCTCCCAAAAGCATCCTCCTTGGGCATCATGCTTTGCCTGGAAACACCTCCCAGTTGTTAAGAAACCGTTGACTCGTTTTGTGTGGCACTGACTATTTTTGACAAATAACTGAAGAATTCTCTGCTGAAATATTGTTCCCCCTCACTGCTCTCCCTTTATGTATTTTCATGTGTTGTTTTTCTCTTCAAAGCACCCTTCTAACACTATAAATTAAAGTAATCCTGATTGCTACGTTTTGTTTTCCAATCTCCCATAAAAATTGAAAAGCTTGTAAATTAACTTCTCTTTTCTTGTTTACTTCAATTCCATTGCAGATTATTAGCCTCTACTTTGTCTTTCTCTTTGTGCAAAGACAACACAGGCATCCATAATTCACAACCCAGAGTTCAGCTTGAATCACATTCCATCTCCTTCTATAATTATCTATCATTCCATTGAGTACATAGTCAAGTAGAAAAATTCAGAAATAATAGTGCAACTGTAGCTCTGCTACTCTGAAATTAAGTATGAAACTCTGGGGTATATCCTTTCTTTGATTCACGTGTATATGTCCTCTAAACTAAGGCCTTAGATGTTCAGATCAAAGTTACAATATGCAGTACTTCATCATTCATTTTCCATATCAAGTGGAAGCTGAGTTTTGGGAATCAGTGGCTAGCAAATTTGTCATCTTGACTGCAAAAACTGCAACCATAAGATCAGCAACCATTTCAATCATATATAGTTCAGAACATATGTGATGCTCTTTAAGTAAAACAACAGTGCCCAGACATTTATTAATTAAAATGTGTTCTGGACAGCATATTTTTACACCAAAGGGAGTAAATAGTTGAGCAGCATGAGTCTTTCAGACACAGTTCCAAATGATCAGTGTTCATAAGAGAAGAAACTAAATAGTGTGGAATAAGGAAAGCTGAACCCTGATGAAATATTTGAGAAAATCCAAAAGATTGTGTTTATTTTTTCCATATGATATTTCCATTTATTTATAAGCTCCTGGAGCTGAGGTGTTGCTGAAAAAACTAGCACCCCTGATGATTTTGTATGAATAAACTTCTCACATGCTGTCACAGGTTGCTTCTGTTGTCAGAATGCAATGTGGACAGGCAGAAGGAAGGGATACAGCAGGTTGCCATGTGCCTCTTGAGGACATGGTGTTGGTAAGCAGCTGGACATAATAGCAAGAAAAAAATAAAGACACAGCTTGCAATGAAAAATTAGTTTCTGGAACATCTTTCTGCGCAGTGCAGATAACTGTGGGGAAGAGCTGGTGAGGGACGATAACTGTCTTGACAAGAACTGGGTCTGTTGTTCTGTGAGAGGTGACAATAATGATGATTTAATAGACAAGAATAGTGCTAATGAGTTGTGAGCACTTCAGTTTTATTTTAACCAAGGGACTGATTCTATGTGTTGGCACTGCCCCTGAAACTGGGTGTTCTCAACTGGACCAGGAGTTCGTTGGAAAATGAGTTTTGTTTGAAATTGATTGAATTTATGTATTTTAAAACTTTGAACTAACCTAAAAGTGACCAGTGTGATTTAGGAAAACCAGTTTATTGTGAACTTAATTCTAGCATTTTTATAATAGTACTTCTCACTAATTTGACTTCAGGAAACAAACATTCAGCTAATATTAACTCTTTTTCTTCTGCTTCTTACTGTGCTTCATTTTGGCACTTGTAATAATAGCTAATGATGTGACCATGAAAAAGGGAAGAAATAATGTCTGCTCAAAAGTATTATCTTTCAGAATTCCCTGAAGTTACAAAATTCACATTGTAACCCACAATGTCGAAATACAAAAGACCAGAGGAAAAAAGTAGACCAAACCAAATAAATGGCTTCCTGTGAATTACTGGTCAAATACACACAAATAAAAAGATTGCTGTTCAGAATCAAACACATAAATACCCAGTATGGTGTAATTATATATAAGCAATGTCATTAAAAGCAGAACTGGATACTTCTCACTTGCCTAAAGGTATTTTGGTAACAGTCTTGTTACACAGTTCAGAGAAACACCAAAAAAAGACTACTCAACTTGTTAGAGGTGAAACTACTAGCTGTCTAAACCACTATTTTATTCTCCTCCAAATCCTAAGTCTTGATGTCTAGAAAAATAAGAAAACAAGACTTTCTATAGCTAGGAAAAAAATGAGTATCAAAATATTTGAAAAATTTAAATTTACATGCTGGTGGGTCTGATAAATGTATAAGGAGACCATAAATGAAAAGAATTTGCTACACAGAATTTAGTTTGCCTCTGATGTTGAAAACAGATGAGGACTTGTAGAAAGTACTGAAAATGTAACTTTCCCAGCTGCCAAACTGTTGTAGAGGTCCACTGGCCTTTTTGCATGCTCTTTGATGAAACCCTGGTGCTTCAAAGGGCTTCCTTCCTACCTTTTAAATATTCATTTCATACAGAATTTATGCCATTGTCATGTAAGCCAATCTCCAGTATTGCTGGTACCTTGATGGCCTCATGCTGCCATCAGCTGATTGTGCAGTTTTTATCCTTTTAACATTTCACTAATTGCTGATGTTCTTCTGTCTCCTTTCCCATTCCCACTGGATCATCCTTTTGAGAACAGATGCATCAACAGTGCCAATAACAAAGCAAGCTAGTTATAACAGTGGCAAAGAAAGAAACAAATGGTTCATCATTCCCTATAAATCTTTAAATAGATCTTTTAAAGATTTTTTTTTTTCTTCTTCTGTAGTTGCTTTCATTGTTTTCATCAAGTTCTATGGAGTTTCATGCAGTGGGTGTAAATGCAATGCATATTTTTATTATTCATTTCTTTTCTTCCATATTGAGACGGGGGCCTTGAAACTGTGAGATAAGGTGATTTACAGACTGGTATTTGGGAAAATAATTGTATTAGCCCACTTTTGTTCTTAATATTACTGCCCTGATGATTCATTCAAGGTGAATTTTTATCTTATGTTCTGCCCTTATCTTTCTGAGCACAGACTGTCATCACATATACCTCATTATAAAAGTCATGTTATAGATGTGATCACTTTTGCACTCTTCCTATTAAATAGTGATTTTCTTTCCTCATTTTGTAAATAAGAAAATGCCAGGCAGTTATACTCAAAAAGTAATGGACTTTTTTTTTTTAAATACCTGTCTCCCAGCAGATGAGAATTCTTGCTTTAAAGATTTTGGTTTGGATCTGCTTTTCTGTATGAACTAACACAAATAGTCAAGTCACTACTCAGTGATTAAGTCAGAGGTGGTTCACAGGAAAGCAGTTTGGGTGGACATGATTTGCTGAAGGGCCAAAATGGAAGGGAGATGCCTTAGCACTGTATATATTATAATAATGTCTACAAGCAGAGCTCTGTGGTAGGGATCTCAGGATCTGTTACTGCCAACAGGGAAAGGGAAGGAGGAGATGATTTGGACTTTGCAAGCAAGGTATGTAAGACCAGCCAGGCTGTGTCACAGCCCAGACTGCTCTCCTGCATATTGGCAACTGCAGCTTTTTTTCAGAACTGAACGGATCATCTAGTCTTTTCTAATGACCTAGTGACGTAGGTGCCATTCATTCTCTCTCTTCTATGTAATAAGTGGTGGGTAAAGCCAAGGAAATTTCAGGTTAGTTTCCTCATAAATATCCATTTGAAACAAACTGTTCCATCTCAAATCAGTGCTAACTGATTGTTCCCTCACTGGGAAATCAAACTGCAAAAATCTCTGACCCCAGGATCCTCTTGGGTGTAGCAGAAGAGCTGTATTCATAAAATAGGATGCTGTTGACAAAAAGGAGAGCAGTGACAGAAGGCTGGTGTTTGCCTTGTCCATGTTTACAAAACCACCTCTTCCTTTCTTCCTTTTCATTTCTGTTTTGCAGAGCAGCCACATCTACAGCTCACATTAAGATTTACTTTCCTGAGGCAGAATCAGAAACCAGAACAGTAGGCTGACAGTCTTGATAGGGTGCGCATGATGCTCTGAACTCACCATTTCCTCCTCGCCATGAGTCTGTGAGGCTGCTGAATATTGTCATCACTACAGATGAGAAGAGAGATGACAGGTTTATCCTACTGATCTAATGCTCAGGGGTGTATATAAGTGACTCTATATTTACACACAGATGAATGAACCTACAGTTATAGCAAATTCCTGATTGTTTAGATACCTATCTAAAGTTGTGGCCTAAGAATTACAGAGGAGCATGAGACTAAGAAAGAAATGAAGATTTTATCCTGTCAGTCTTGTATTTAGGCTGGTATTCAGCTTCATTCTCAGAATTTCAGCTTTTCTAACTGCTTTCACTCTGTTTCGGAACCTGTACTCAAGATCATAGTTAACACATGTGTTCACAAAGGCCGATTTCTTCAGCTATTTATCTCTTTCTGTGAGAGGATAAATTTACAACTTCAGTGTACATATTTGCATGCTAAAAGTGTCTTTCTGCTCTCATTTGCTATAGTGTGTAAATTGCTGTCAGACTGTCTTAGAAGCTTTGGTTAATGTGTACAACAAGGTGGTGTTTCTTGCTGGTCCCCTTCCCAACCCAAAATGTTTATCAGTCTCATACTAGCTTATTAAAGGAATATATTGTTTTCATTGTCCTGTCTAATTTAGCTACAGCTGCAGCCTTTGCACGGAAAGTCAGATCCACTTCAATTATTACTTCAAATTAAGACAAATACAACTTGAGGAGGCAGCTTATAAGCATTTTCTCTTAATGTGCAGTAAGATAAAGGTTTTTTGCTATTGGACCTGACTGAAATTTTTCTAGGAAAATGAGGAAAACCTCATAGTGAATCAAATGTTCTGAAGGCATGTGTCAATTAAGATAAAATTTTGTTGAAAACCTGTCCCCTCCTCACCTTGCCTGAAGGACTGTTAGGCAACCAGATTCTAGAAGCTTCTGCTAGTAGTTTGTGAAGAAGAGGTCCCAGGCTGGCTTTCTGCCTCCTTCCCCCATAAGCAGACTCCTGGATTTCCGGAGTCAGAAAGTCTACACCCACCTGGGTGTCCGGATTGCTCAGCTCTGAAGCTGTCACATCAGCAGGCTGGTGCCTCTCCTGCTGCAAGTTTTCATTGTGAAATATCCAAAGGTAATACTTGTGTTACTACCTCCCCAGAAACCCTTTCCACCTCTCCCCTTTTATCCTGACATAATAATAACAATTTGAAGTGACAAAACTCTTGTACTCTGAATGTGGTAGTATTTCTAACAGCTTTTGTATTACCTGGGGACAGGGTTTAAAAAAACCAACCAAACAAAAAAACCCTGGGATTTCCATGGATGTTTTGAGCTCCTGTGAACCAAATTTTGAAGCAGTGTTGCTTAATTTTCCTTCCACCTCCTATTTTCTTTATAAAGAAGCAAGCTGGGGAAGATTCAGGGTAAGATCAGGCCATACATGTTCTGAGGCAAGACAGATCAGCAAAGGAAGCACCACTCAATCCTGTTCAACTGAGCCACTGGAAAAATCAACTGTTCAGCCATTAGCCCAGCAATACAGAGAAAGGACTGTAGCTTTTCAGATATAGATTCGGGCATCCACAACAATTGCATCCTTCTTATTCCCTGTCTCACCTTCTTGATCAGTAACACAACCTGTCTCTGGCAGGAGGCCTGTAGTGGTGCAGGACATACACCCAGGAAAGGCTTCCTGGCAGGCACCAGTAAGTCCATTGATAGCTACTGTATACAACTATTACCTACTCTATTTTGTTGTATTCTTAATATACAAATAATGATTCAAGAATCCCTACATGTGGAAGATGGGAAGTAGTGTGCGCAAGGAAGTATTTTGCTTTCAGTGTCACTCCTCCATATCTGTTCCTGTTTACATCAGGAGTCAAGACACCTGATGACATAGAGTCTGCGTGCAGTCCTAATTGTAATGATCACTCTTTAGTGCAATGTTGTTTTCAGAGGTGATCTTTTCTGTCATTGGGGTCTCTCCCTTGTTCCTGACAGTTTGACATGATCCTTCTCTCTGTACCTCTGTTAAATGAAGCACTGTTATCGCAAATAATATCACTCTGCCATGTTAATATTAAAAACAAACAAACAGAAGTATAAAGAATACTAAACATTGAAGGCTTGACAGACAATTTTGCAGAATAAATTTAAATGTCTGGGGTGAGATAGAATGATAGTAGTTGACAACTGAAGTTCCTTCTTTGTGATTGCTCTGAATCAACTTGATAAAATCAACTGTAAACTAAGAAGGCAAGAGTTATCTCAGTTTTATAACAAATCCTAACTTTGCAGTGACTATAATTGGAATTGTGAAAATAAGATGTTGAATCTAAGAGTGGCAATAAGATTTCATTATGTGTAATCTGAAATAAAATTCTGCCATGAAAAAGTTATTGCTTTTTGGTGGCAGTTACAATGGATAAAGATGAGTGAATCATTGAAACTAATTCTCAGAAAATTTAAACAAAGAGAACAGGCAGAATTAGAGTTTGTTATTATTTTCACATGATAAGATCATAAATTCCCATTCTTCGTCAGAGAGGTCCAAGAAGCCCATCCACTCTTACAGGTATATTTGTGCCAGGTGCTCTGCCTGGAGGATGATGCAAGGATGACCTATCGTAGCAGTGGCTGCCATTCACCTGGATGCTCTCCTAAGACTTGGACTGTCATACAGTGCACTGGCTTATGCGGAGATTTGGCTAATTCATGGTATAAACATGGACAAAGTAACATAGCAAAAAGTTTTTTTTCTTTCTTTAGACATACAGTCTTCTCCAAGATCTGAGGACTGTATCAAGCCTCTTCTCTTTCCACTGAGAGCATGGAAGAACTTTACTAACATAGTGTTTACAGTGTTGTGGCTTTTAGAAAACCAAAAAGACCCAGAAGTTCTTCTGAGGAAATAACTTTTCACTTGACACGCTAAGAAAAGGAAGGGACATAAACATGTGGCACACTCACAAAATACAAATGTAAGCCCCTCTTCTTCCTATGGCACAAGAACTGCTGTAGAACACAGCATTAAGAATCTTGGTGTTTGGTTATCTGACTGCTTGTATTTGAGTTAATTTAGTTTAACCGGCTGCCAGCTGAGAAATAACCATAGGTATGTCCTAGACTTCAGCCCTACAGTGGTGTGAACCAATGCAGGTTACTTTGTGACCAGCTGTGTGTCTGATAACTACAGTATGTGTGCCAACTCAATTACTTTTCATTACATGTGAGATGTCTTAAACAGAGATTTTTGAGCAGCTTTTCTTCCTTTAGGTTTCACTAATATGCTAACATAGAGACAAAAATATAAAAAAGATTTTAAAAAAAAATAAAGCACAGGGAAAGTGCCTGCTTCTTCCTATAACTGCCTTAAAGAATCTCTCTTACTTCAAGATCCCTAACCTAAAGGGCTCCTCACTCTTTCTATATCTTCTTGCAGTAAATCATGTTCTTGTTAAAAAATAAGATGTCATTTTCATGAAACTGATCATTAACCAGAAGCTTCTTCAGAAGCGGTTGAGGAACAGAGACAGAAAATTAGGGAAGTTTTCATTATTTGCCTTTTTCCTGGATTATGCATCATAACATACTGGATTTGCAACTTAATGTCTTTCCTCTCTTTTCGATGGGAATGCATGAAGGTCTGTTTTCCTGGAACTAAATGTAAAATCAATTAAGTTATCAGAAGCAAGATAGGCACCACAGTTAAAGGAAGGAACTCAGCAGTTGTAAGATAAACATGAGTCATAAGTGATACCTTATATTTGCCTTTGCTGACCAAACAAAAAATGTTCACTGTCAGTCATATTTGTCAACCCTTCTGTAGCAGTCAAAATGTATATGTGACTATGATGCACTGATCATATTAGGGACTTCCCAAAACAGAAAAGACAAGCTTTAGAAGACCTGAATTCTTCCCAGATGACTTGAGATATCAGCTTCATCCTCTTGGGCTACCACTGTAAACACTGGGAAAAAGAGGGAATCTCTAGAGAGTAGGTAGCACACCTTTAATCAGGACTGTCTACTTACTACGCAGTGACCCTAGAGAAGCTACTGTTCTAAGGCAAAGCACATTAATAGCATACCTGAAGGTAGTCTGGTCAAAATCAGTTCTATGAAACTCAATTCTAGAAAACTGTTGGATTCTTGACCAGTTGAATTTATGAAGAATGTTCTAGAAAGCAAACTATAACCTCTTTATTTCTGTGGTTTCCAATGTTTCTTTTAGAACTGTCGGAGAAATAACAGTAAAACTGTGAGAAATAACAGTAAAAAGAAAAGGTTGTTTCATGTATGGTCCTGCTGCTTGGAGAATCACTTAAATCACACTGATATCTTAGATTCCTTCCGGAAGAATTGATTTTTGTGGGGAAAAAATTAGCTTTAAGTTGAATCTGAAAGCAGCTTTCAGTCCTCTGTTAAAACAACAGAGAGACAATAAACTTGATTTGCTTTGCATTATATCCTTCACATTACTATTCAGATTTTTGCTTCATCTTTTGGGCTTGGAAAGCTTGCAAAATAACTTGTATGATAATTAATGAGGTAAGTCTGAAATGAGGTAGTAAAGGTTCAACAGAGTGAGCAGTGTTTTGGCCCAACTTGCTTAATTTGTTTTAACATTCTAGATATGTTCACAATTGAAAAATGGAGTATGACTTGTTGCATGTAGTGATGGACAAACTTGGTAAGAGATGAATCCCCCTGTGTTATAGCCAGTCCTCAGAGATTAGAAGGGCTAAGGGTAGCTGCACTTATCTCTTACTAGGTGGACCAATTATTGATGTGACTGCAGATCCGACACGAGATGCACGAACAGTCTGTCTGCTGTAGGTCTGCCTGTGTTCAAAAGAAGCAGTCAGGTGCACAAATTATATGGTTTATTCAACATATAATATGGTTTACTATATGGTTTATGCAATATATAGAGATTCTTTAAGATTGCAGTGATAAATGCACTAAGCTGCAGACTAGCTATATAGCTCTAAAGTATAATTGTAATCACAAGCTTGATTTCCTGGGAAAGGACTCAGGATAGCCAAGGTCGCAAATCTTATCAAAAGGCAGCCCTTCTGGGACGGTGCAGAGGACAAACCTCGTGATCTGTCCCTATAATTTGGTGTTGAACACTTGTCCCAAGGTTAGGTCAGAAATAAGGATCATATTTATACCTTATTATCTACTACAGTGCAAAGTGCAGGGCTGGGACTGTGGTAAAGCCATTGTTCCTCGTGGTCAGCCTTAGCAGTGGTGCAAAACATTCATAACTTCCTTGGGAACTTCTGCGAGAAGCAGATAAATGCTGCAATAAGCAGAAGAATGGGACTGCATCGTCTCCACCCCACTCCATGTTCCTTCTTGGTCCCATGATGTCATAGACCATCAGATCTTCACCCGTCCTCCATATCTGTTCTAGTCACCAGATGTTTATCAACAATATTGAGCTTATTAATTTTCAAATATTTCATGCTTCCAATAATAATACTTAAGAGGAATGTCTGATTTCACTGAAAATGTTAGGATGCATCTGCATGTGATTGAAAACATTAAGCTGCAGCACTGCAGTTTTAAATTAACTCATTTAGGAAAATAGGAGGAGCTGCTTGGGTAAAACCTTTTGAGTGGCTGGTTTTATTCATCAGCAATAGTATTGGAGTGGAGGCAATTCTGTGAGAAACTATCTGAAAAGTGGCTGGGTATTTCCAATTAAACAAATAGAAGATGAACCATTCATTGCAGAAGTTTTAGTCTACAGCAAAGTCAGGCAGAGGGAAGTATGTAACTGGAAATCTGTCCAATTCCAGTTAGACAGCTATCTACAGAGGGTGTACATGTGCAAGGTAAGTTTGACCTGACTTTTCCAGGTCACATAAAAGGAAAAATGAAGGGTTTTGTGTAGCTCAGAAGAAAACCTTGTTCATGCCTAAATAAATAAGAAAGCAAAACTCTATTTTAAGCCTCTCAACCTATGCAGAGTGTCTCATGCACACAGATAGATGTACATAATCACTGCAGTCTAAGATCTGATAAAGCAAAGATATACCTGTTAACTCCAAAATGTGTTCTTTTTGTTTTTCTCTCAGCATTTTTCATGTGCTGAAGGTTAAATTTTGTTATGATTGAAGCTTAATGGTGAGTGCTGCAACTTTGATGATTCTTTGCTTCCCAAATCTGAAAAAAAAAAGACTCTTATAAAATTGTCTCTAAAACAGAATTGTGTTTGAAGTTAAAAATAGAAAGGATTTGAAAATTGTTTGTTGTAATCTACAACAAGTTTGATTGCTGAATTGTGGATTCCACTAAAGTGTGAGTACAGACCTCTAGCAGCCTTTTTCCAATAGCTGCTGTTGCCCCAGCAAAACCTTGTTAAATATTATGAAACTTTGGATTATTTAGTCTGTTTGAAATTTTTGTTTAGTAATTAGTGCTTACCTCCATTTAGAAATGTTGGTAACTAATTTCTTTAAAAAAAATCTTCCACTAAATGAAGTATTATGAACCTCAAATAACAAGGTTATGAGAAAGAGGGAAGGTAAACAGGAAATGCTCCATAAGACAAACACCTGTTCTTCAACATTCCTTTTACTGTATTTAGCCAACAGAGAGAGACAATCAGTTATCTGCTGTAATGAAAACATCACAGGATTGTTTAGTTTAATTTGGAAGTGGCCTCTTGATTTCATTTAATCCAAACCCCCATCTCAAGCAGAATCACCCAAGGCAGATTTCCCAGTTGCAATTTTAGTATCTCTCCAAACAAAGACTCCACAGTCTCTCTGGGCAACCTGTTCTGATGTTTGACCAGAATGGGACAATACTCTGTGGACAGTTCTGCATGACCACCTCTTTGAGGCCAGCTCTCTGCAGCCAACTCTCCACAGCCAATTCTATGCAGGGGCGAATCCACATGGGTCTCCCACAGGAGGCAGCCTCAGTCCCAGGCAAATAGGAATTCACAAAATCAACAGTCCCCATGGCCATGGTGCTTCTTTCCTGTCTGCACAATGTGCACAGCAGTACCATCAAAGGAGTTGCTCCAGGTGCTTAGTGGGTGGCAGGATGCAGCAGGGCAGCCACCTGCTCTCTGGCTTCCAAAGCAAACCCTCCTGTCGTTCTCCTCACCTGCATTGCATCCCACATGCACGTTAGCTGGCTGCATTTATCATAGAATGCTTTGGGCTTCAAGGGACATTTAAAAGTCATGTTGTCCAACCCCTCTGCAGTAAGCAGGTACATCTTTAACTTGATCAAGGTGCTCAGAGCCCCATCCAACCTGACCTTGAATGTTTCCAGGGATGGGGCTTCTGTCACCTCTCTGAGTAACCTGTTACAGTGTTTCACCATCCTCATTGTAAAAAAAAGCCAGCCAACATTTTAATTTTTTTATTACTCATTTGATTTATTTGCCTTTATTTCATCATTAATTTAAATACTACTTTATTAATGAGTCACTGAAAAGAGTTGCAAAGCATGGTGGACACCTCTGATGGCTGAGCATAATGGAGGGGTGTGATGAGCAACCCAGGAACCCACGATCTTTTTCTGCAAAGTTGTCAACCAGTCAGTCAGCCCCAGCATGTACTGGTGCATGGGGTTGTTCCTCCTCTGGTGCACTTTTTCACTTCCCTGAACTTCAGGAGATTCCTCTCTGTAAATCTGTGCTGACTACTCCCAGTTATATTCTTGTCCTTCGTGTGTTTAGAAATGATTTCCAGGCTTAATTACTTCATCACCTTCCTAGGAATTGAAGTGAGGCTGACCAGCCTGTGGTTCCCCAGGTCTTCCTTCTTGTCCTTCTTGAGGATATGAGTGACAGTTGCTTTTTCTACAGTTTTCAGCCACCTTCCCAACTGCCATGACCTGCCAAAGATATTTGGCAGCAACCTTGAAATGAAATCTGCCAGCTCCCTCAGCATTCATGAGTGCAATCCATCAGGCCTTATGGATTTATGTATGTCCAGTTTGTTTAAGTGCTCCCCAACCTGGTCCTCCTCTACCTAGGGTTTCTCTTTTTTCCAGATTTTCCTTGACCTTCCCTGCAAGGAATGGGACTCATTATTTTCAATGAGTTTTTTCCTTGTCCGTATCTTTCCCAAGAACCTACTTTTCGTGGTGAACAGTTTCCTGTATTGGGACACTTTCCTGTGTTGGTCGTGGGGCATTTGTTTGTATGAGTATTTTCCCTCAGTTATTCACATGTGCTGTCTGTTGCTTGCTTTAATTGGATATGTTTGAGACAAACAGGGGACAAGAGAGACTATACAAATAATTGTTACTGGTGTAGCGCTATGTGCATTTGAATTGGTATAAATTGACAGTGAAAATAACACGTAAATGATAATGAAGAACTTGACAAACATTCACCAAATCATAGGACACCTCTGATGCAGCTGAATGGATTTTAGACAGTGCCCTCAGATGAGAATATCAGCAAATCCCAAATGCCTTCGATATATGCTCTTATTCACTCAGCCAGAATAGAGCTCTCAGGTGTTACTGTGGTGTACCTACTGTAACGAAGGCTATACATAGAACAGGAGATAATGGAAACTTTTCTTTAATCCCTCCACAAAATATATATGAAAGGTAAAATACTTGGAAAAAAAAAATTATGAAGAATGAAGCTGACTTCGGACTCAGAGAGGAAAACTGATTAAAACTGGTGAAAGCTGCCATGGTTTTTGTGATAGCAGAACAATTAAAATGAGCTTTGTCAATATTAGATCCAAGTCTGCTAAAAAGCCTAAAAAAATAGACTGAGACAAGTGTCTATTTTGCATTACTTTCCAGATCTTACTTCATCCTTGGTCTAATAATATTTGAGAAAACACAGACTTTATTATGAGACTATGCCATAAGTCTGTAAGTATGTGAGCAAGTGATCCAGAAAAAGAATTTTCACCTGAAAAACAAATTATCAGAAATCACTTTTAGAAATGGACCACTTGGAAAAATAGATCTCAATATATGGGAATGAAAATTTTGTCAGAGTCATAGAAATTGCTAGCAGTGTGGCTGGATGGTAGATTTTCTATTTTCAATCTTTTGCAGTGCACCAAAAATCCATCCTATTTGTCCAAAATTTTCTAGGCCTCAAACAAATATGTTTGTGAAGATTTCAACTAAGGTCACTCATTGTCTCAAAAGATACCTCCAGCAGTGGTCTTTCTTGGACCACTAAACCTTTCTTCTAAACCTAGAAAGGGTTTATACAACCCTTATCTACAAGATTTGGAGAAGCATCAATGTTCCTGGTTTAGAGAGCAGAGCTGGGACATGATTCTGCTGAGCTAACAAAGGGAACCAATTGCAGACTTCCATGATCCAAGGGGTGGTGGTGATGGCATAAAGATGGCAATATCTACAAATGGAGAAAAATTCCCTGGTTGTTCATCTGGGGTCACCTGTCCTGTCTGCTCCTCCCTGCAGGTGCAGCCCCTTACCATCTGCACCCCACAATGTGGTACACAGGATTTCGTTGTGACCTTGGTCTACACAGGAGCAAATATTAACAAGAGCTGTTCTGCACACAGCAATCCTTGGTAATAACTGAAAACACTGAGTGTTATCACTGCTGGAAGTAGACACTGTCTGCATAAATATGCCCTTAACTTTGGAAAGTGCAGTAAGTTAAAAGAGACTGAGCTGAAAAGTAAAATCACTGAACAGAATTAGTTCTGTTCTAACTCAAACCAGGACAGCATGCAAAAATTCATTAATGAGGTTTATTTCATTAGGTGAAAGCAAAGTGCATAGTAAAACAACAAACAGCAGTTATTTGTTTTGCATTTTGCTTTTACATGTTTAGTTCATAATCATTCTGTGCTGCCTTCCTGTTGCATAGGTCATTGACTGGTGAACAAAATGCTGTGCAGTGCATGTGAGTACAAGAAGCAGTTGTTTCTCAGATCAGAAAGGGTTTGTGGCCTTTTCTCCTGAACTCTTGGAAGGGGAAAAAGAGTTTTACTCCAGGCGTGGGTGAATACTAGACTGTCTCTAATTGATACCCCTTAGCTGGTTGCAAGCTAATATTAGTTGGTGTAGGTGATATGAATGCATACCATGCATTCTATGAATGCATAACATGTCTCTTACTACCTTTGTTGAGACACAAATTCTTAGCATCTTTCAGCTGCATTTCAGGTTATTTTTATTTAATCATTTTTTCTTAGCTGTCCTGTTTGGTGATATCACAGCAAAACAGAATCTGAGAAAGTATTTAAAATAAGCACAATAATAGAAACATAGAATCATTGGGGTTGGAAAGGACCTCTAGGATCATCAAGTCCAACCTTTATCCTAACATCATTTTACCATTAATAATTTGAGAGAAGAGACCAACACCAGCCTTGCTACAATCTCCTTTAGGTAGTTGTAGAGAGCAATAAGATCTCCTCTCAGTCCCCTCTTCTCCAGACTAAACAACCCCAGTTCCCTCAGCCTCTCCTCATAAGGCATGCTTTCCAGACCCCTCACCAGCTTTGTTGCCCTTCTCTGGACCCGCTCCAGCACCTCAACGTCCTTCTTGTACTGTGGTGCCCAAAACTGAACACAGTACTCAAGGTGCAGTCTCACAAGTGGCAAGTACAGGGGCACAATCGCCTCCTTCCTCCTGCTGGTCACAACATTTCTGATACAGGCCAAGATGCCGTTGGCCTTCTTGGCCACCTGTGCACACTGCTGGCTCATGTCTGGACATGAGAACATGTTGGACAGCTTCATCAGGCTGTCCACCAGCACCCCCAGGTCCCTTTCCACCAGGCAGCTTTCCAGCCACTCCTCCCCAAGCCTGTAGCTTTGCCCGGGGTTGTTGCGACCGAAATGCATGACCCTGCACTTGGCCTTGTTAAATCTCATCCCACTGACCTCAGCCCATTGCTCCAGCCTGTCCCAATCCCTCTGCAGAGCCTTCCTACCCTCAAGCAGATCGACACTCCCACTTAATTTCGTGTCACCTGCAAATTTACAGAGGGTGCATTCGATCTCCTCATTTCAGGTCATTGATAAAGATATTAAACAAGACTGGTCCCAAAACTGAGCCCTGAGGGACACCGCTTGTGACTGGTCGCCAGCTGGACTTAACTCCATTTACCACCACTCTCTGGGCCTGGCCATCCAGCCAGCTTCTAACCCAGTGAAGAGTCCACCTGTCCAAGGCATGAGCCATCAGCTTCTCCAGCAGAATGCTGTGGGAAACGGTGTCAAATGCCTTCCTGAAGTCCAGGTAGACAACACCCACTGCTCTTCCCTCATCCACTAGGCAGGTCACCTGATCATAGGAGGAGATCAGCACAATTCTTTATAGAAGAGTTTTTCTTTTCTCAGTTTTCTCACATAACCTTGAAAGATATTTTTATATATTTATAAAGAAATAAAGGAATTAATTGTCCTTTTTTCTTAACAGCATTTGGAGAATGTACTCTTGTCTTTCTGAGTTTGGAAATAAATGTAGTTACATTTCTTTGCAACAATAGGTTTCTATTAAATATTTTGCAAGCACAAATTGCAAATTCCAGTAACAATGTTCATCCATTTTGCAAAAGGATGAAAGAAATCTATAGAAACATAAGCAAACCAGATGCTATGAAGGAACATTTCTAACATTTCTTCATAATACTTGCATACTTGTATTTACAAAGTTCATAAATCATGAGGATTTGTCTCTTGAGACTCATCTGTGTCTTGCAGAACACAGAAGCTTGACATTACTTTGATTAGCTTGAACATCTCATTTTATGAAATATGTAATTCAAAGATAAGTATTTGCTATTCCCAGTCATACAGGGTATAATACTTCTCAGCATCCATTTTCAGCACAGGAAGATTTGGAACAATTTGATGAACGAATGAAAAAAGTTGTTATTTTTGGCACCCATACTATACAGCAACCTGTACCAGCTACATCTGTGTTATGCACCACCATACCTATACCAGGGAGTTTTGAACCTGTTTTTTTTTTCTCCACATAGCTATTCAGTGTACAGTTCTTTGCCAAATGCCAAACTATTCAATCCTTTAAGTGATATGTTCTTTTTCAGTGCAACAAGTCTTAGGTGAACTTATTACTACCTAACAATTGATGAGGAGTGTTCTATAACATAGTTACACAAACTGGACTATTAGAAAAGCAAGGCAAGCATAACAAGAAATAGTGACACCAGGTATAGCAATTATGTCCTTTAATTGTATAGGGACAATATGGCAAAGTCTTCTTAATTGCAGGATAATGCATTACCTGTACACGATCATAATGCATGTTGCTTATAACCTCATAAATTCATTGGTAATAACTTTGAATCTTACGTACTGTATGCTATGATATATTTTAATGCCACACAAGTTTAATTTTTCTTTAGTAATCAAACTTTTCTATATGGCATAATCTATACCATAGAAAGGCTAGTAATTTTGTTAGATTTATTGTACTTTCTTACTAATTCCAAGAACAAAGTTCCTTAAAATCAGATGCTAAAGTGGCAAATTTTTACTAATTTTGCAATTGCTTTTTTACTATATACTGAATACATATTTATATTTACCTTCTACCTAATGCATGCTGCTTATTATAAGTTACATACAGACTACCGATTTTTTTGTTGCTGTTCAGTTGCTTGCTTCTTTCAGAAATAAGTGTAATAAGGCTGTGTGATATACTTTTGCAGTATGTTCTATTTTATATATGAAGATTAAATGATGACTTTTTTAACCCAACAAATAAACTTTTGTATATAAACTCTGCCTGTACAAATTACAAGCCACTTAGATATTTGGAACATTAATCTTAGTAAAAATGAGGTACCTGGTGACTTCCTGATGCTGTGTGTCAGGCAGAGAGTACAGAAGAGTTTTCTCTTCCCCCAAAAGCTTTGAGGAGAAGTAGAAAAAAAAAAAGGAAAACTCCCAGAGCAATGCTTGCATTGGAAGGGTGAGAGGGCAGTGCAGCTGGGCAGCCACATCTCCCTTTTACCCTACCTTACCTGCAGCTGCATTTGCTGTGCCTTTTCTAGTCCTGTGGGTGTGCTGCCCTCACCATTTCACCTTGCACTTCCTAGAGAGAGTCCAATTGCAAATTCCATCGTTCTCTATCCAGAGAGAAGCTTTGTTGCATTCTTATTTTATGCAAGCCCTAAGAGCTGTGTGAAAAACAGTCTTGTCTCAGTATGGTCATGGCATTCACTGGGCATCTTCACTATGGAAATGCAGGTGCTGCATTGTTTCCCTCTGTTTATCAATGTAGCAAGATGACTCCTTCAAATTAGGAATCCTGTAGAACTATACATAATGTAAACCCAGAGTAGCTGTTTCGCCAGTAAAACTTTGCTTCATTTATGTGAAAGCCAAGCAGAATCAGCTGTGATAATATGATGCTTCAGATTGTTTTTCCAGCATAACAAACCAAGTGTCCATTCAAAAATTTGACCTTAAGAAAATGTCCCAATTTTCAACTTTGTTGTACCTTCCAAAAAGGCTTCCCCAACTTTTATGATCCACATCTTAATGGCATAGTTTCCTATGAGATTGCTGTCAAATTGGCAGTCTACAGCTTCTAGGAATTTTGTTGTGAGATAAAGATTCTAGGGGATCTGGAGATCCCTGGAAACATCAGAGCTTCAAACCCTGAGAGCCTGCTTTAGGGTAAGGGCTCTGGCATTTGAACTCCTTTATGAAGCTTAAAGTCCGCTTTTGAGCAATCTTTCCTACAGAGCAGAAATTCTCATTGATCAACAGGGTTAGTGGTAACTTGAGTAATTCAAACCCTATCTGAACACTCAAGCCTGCAACACCAGTGAAGCACTGTAAATGGAGTTAAGGTTTCCCAGAAAAGCCAGTACATTCAGACAACACCGAAAAGGATTCTAGCTTGGGTTCAGAAGCCAGACTAACATAACTAGACCAACCTTATGCTCTGCCAGAGGTAATAATACAATCACTACAGGCTTCGCGTCACTAAAAAATTACCTTCTCCCTTTAATGGTATCAAGGGAAAACTGCATAAAGCTCCTTCTTTAAAATTATAATTTGTAATTAGGAGCTACCAGGACTTAATCATTTATCATATTCAGTACACAGCAGAAGTGTTATTTGAATGTCTGTACTGTGCATATCTTGTTTTAACTGATTACCTCAGATTTATGAAGTTTGGGTTAGGATTAATGGTGAGTTTTTTGTAATGTGCTTTTACTCTTAAATTAAAGTAAAATATAAAATATCCATCACGATGTCCTTTTCCACAGGTAATACATATGAAACAAGAACTCTGGATACTGGGTGCCTCATCTGGCAGGATTTCAATGAGAAATTACTGTAGCTAACCAAGATGAAGGAACGCAAAGAGGAAAAATTATCTCAGTAATTTATTTGTAACTGCTTTAGTGAAGAGACAGAGATACAAATAATAAATACAAATATGATAGAAATAGAAAAAAAAAGATATTATTAAAACAAATATACAGATATGAATATGGAAACAGATATCACTTAATCAGAAATTGCTTTGTTTAAATTCGTTTCCATGGAGGATTTTGTTCTATGGTAGTTTATTTTCCAGTCTGAAGATAATAAAAAATCCAATTCACTGTTGCTAGGGGCATGATTATTTTTTTTTTTAATTTGAAGAAATCCAATTCTAGTACATTGCAACTTTTCTTCAAGCAAGAGAAAGCAGAGATTAGCTCTGCAATTAGAACAGTTTTCCTGTGACTGGTTCATGACACTACTTGAAAAATAAAGAAAACAAACAAACAAACAGAAAGTTACTCCATGTAATTTACTGTCATTTTTGTAAGGGAGAAAGACAGAGGACTAGACTGTTTGTGACCATGACAAGCCAACTGGTCAGGAGTTGGTACACCAAGTCCCGTGAGTCCTTAACTAAGAGCAGGATCAACAACCAGGTGCACAGCAGGACCTGGAGCAACTCCTGCTATGCATTCAGTAGCTTAGAAATTTGCAGCTGCAGGAGCTACTTAGTGGAATAGCCATCAGCTCCCGTTGTCTTCTGCTGCTTGCCATGTTTAAGCTCATCTCTAGGTCACAGACACATTATTTCACTGGGAGGAACTCATTTAACCTTCAGAAAATCCCTTAGAATGGTGTTACAACAGCTTTAATTGCACTGTGTTCTCATCCAGATAGTTGAAGAAAAAACCTTCAGGCAGCTTTGACCCAATTGGATCAACTGTGCAGGGAAAACCATGTCTATGTGCATATGATTAGCATAATGATGTGTGTGAGATGAGATATCAAGTGGGTGGAAATGTCTGCTGATATACTGAACATATCCATCAGAAATATCTGTTCTTTCAAACTGGGGCTATACATCTTATATCTTAATTATACCAGTATGAACACCACTTTCAACAGGATCAACAGAGTTACCACATGTATCAGTATAAATGAAAGCAAAATCTGTCTCCAAGTGAAAGAGGAGAACATTAGAGAGGATGTACAGAGTTCCTCAAGAGCTGTATCTTGGTGTGCATCATTCTAGCTTCAACAACTCAATGAAACTAGCCTGTGCTCCATTCACATTTTGTGACAGATCATAGAATTAAAAAATCAGAATCATAGAGTAAGAGGTTGGAAGTGGCCTCAAGGTTCATCTGGTCCAACCTTTCTTAGAAAAAGCACAGTCTGGACAAGATGACTGAGCACCAGTTGAATGGACGAGATGGCTGAGCACCATCTGAATCTTAAAAGTCCAATACAGGAAGGCAGATGAGTGCAAGAATTGGCCATACTTCTGAATATCTTCAGGGTAGTCTTGTTGGGGTTTTTCTTTTTCTTTTTTTTTTTTTTTTTCTTCTGTTTGGATTTAGCACACTTTGTTCTAGAGGTTGATCACCTCTGGAAGCCTTGTAGGTCTATTTTAAGGATTGCATTTACCTTAATATGTTTACCTGAGAGACAAGGTGTACTAACAGGAGAACAATCAGTCACTAACAAGTTGGACAGGAACCTGAACAAAACCCATCTCTCATCATCCCAACCTTGATTCCCAGAGATGCTAAGAGAGTCTCTGAAAGTACAAGAGCAGTGAATGGGTGGAGGTTGACTGAGTCCTGGAGAAGGGATATATTCTCCATAGTGTTCTTTGCTTCTCCCTGAGTGTCTGCTCTCTGGTGACTCACAAAATGTCCAGTTTGACCTACTGTAGTTGCTCTTACATTGTAATGGAGGGTGAGCAGAACTAACGTGCAACCCTCTGCATATGACTGCAGACATGCTTTTCTATGCAAATATTATTTCCTGACATAATGAAATGGGATAGAGCACCAGCTCTTCCAGTTCAACTTTTTGATCTCTCTTTTAAATCATTAACAATTCATAGGTGCACCAAAAGTTGTTTGCCTGAGAAATGACAAAGGGTCATCTTCCACTTTATTGTTGTTATTTAGTAAGCCATTTTGGCAACTGAATGAGTATATGGTTATCTAAAAAATTAAAAACCTGAAAGGTATTTCAAATACTGTTTTATCAACATTCAGATGATAATCTATGGTTAAAATAAGATAGTAATACAGCAGCAGTTCAAGCTCTGCTTGCCTTGAATATGCAGAGGGTCTCACTACAATCAAAATCCAGCTTCAGGATTGGACCAGAGCACTGAGAACTCAGTATACATCTTTTGATCAAATCACAGAACTACCATGTGGTAAATTTACTGGAGTGAAAACTTAATTCTATCAAGTATTAGCATTTACCTGGATGTGGCCAAGATTTCACATTTATTCCTGGATTGTTCAGATGGCTATTTTATCTACACTAAGAATTCATAGGTACACTTTGAAACATGCTTATAATTTTCCCAGAAAAGGGTATAGTCATTGAATTTAAAAGAAAATTCACAGTAATCGCTCTTTACTGTGGCTTGATCCTCTGCCTTATGGTGGCTGAATTACTGAAAAAATGACTCAGGACATTTTCCTTCCAGACACCAGAGTTGCATGAGAACAATTTCTACTGACATGTGATCATACAATTTTAGACACCAGGACAGCCCTTTAGTCCTGGATTAGACACAGTATTTCACATATATTTAAGTAGAGTTTTCAATCTGTAATTTTGATTTTGTTGTTGTTTTGTCTGATTTTTTGTTTTGTTTTGTTGTTTGTTTGTTGTTTTTCTTTTTAATATTTAAAGGAATGAGACAAAGTCTGCGCTTTACTCAAGCAGTAACTGAAGAAAAAAAAAACCTCATTACATCTGTTCAATGCTACTAATTCATGTAAAATAACAGCACTGTCAAAAAAAAAAATCTTATATATAACTACATATTTAAGCTTTCCTTTTGCAATTGCTCCAGGCTCAGTTATGTGCGACATTTAGAGTTATTTTAATATAATTGAAGCTTTCTGGTTTTGTAACATGTGTGTTATGAATTTCTGAGTCTCTGGAGGTGAGCAGACACCATGTGTCACCTACTTTACTACTTTTCTTCAAAAATTTTTCTTATTGAGAAATAAGCATAACACAAATAAAATGGCTTCTCCTTCCTGTCATTTGGCAAGCATACAGAAAGCAAAAGAAGTGCAGAGTACCTGGAGACCCTTGCTTCTCAGAACTGTGTTCAGAAAGAATAGAAAACATTTAAATTCAAAACTAAGCATCTGTGACAACCTCTAAGCAGTGCCTCATTTCAGAAAGTGCAAGCCTGGCAATAAAAGTGAAACAGTACATAACTGTCAATTAAAATAATATAAGGTAGACTTTTCTACCTTTAGGGGGGAGGGTGGGCACAGATTTTTGTGGAAGTTCACTCTTTTTCATTTCCTTAGAATATATTTTACTCTTCAGGAGAACTGAATCACGCCTGTAGCCAACATATATTACACACCTCATGGGAAAAAAGGTGATGGAAGAGGCACTGTCATGTGGATCACCTCTTAGCAGTTCATATCCACAACTGATATAAACTAATAAAATATTGCATCAGAATTAATTCTAAAACAGTTTCTAAGAGGGACTTCATATTAGGAATAAGGTATCCCCATTTGGGACATCTAAAATACTAAATCTTAGACTGTTGCATTCAGAAATGAAAACCAGAGCTTTTCTGTCAGTTTACTCAGATCAGAAATAAACAAAGCAGTGGCAGCATAGTCAAGGTAAGTAGAAACACATGGAAATTCCTGCCTGTCCAAGCGCAATATATGCACTATACTTTGGCTGGCTATACTTATGTATTTACAGGATTTAAATGCTAATAGAATTTGGTCCGCAGAGTATTCAACAGGCACTTTTGGGAAAGGGTCCAGAAGAATTCAGTCAGTAACCACAAAGATTCTGTAATTTTATAAGATGTAAGTTTCAGGCTGAAAAAATACGTATTGTTAGGCAGGAAAAATCCAGTTTTATTTCTTATTGAATTTGGAGCTACACTTCAAGCTGTAGAAAATACTCAGTTCATAGAACATTGTGTATATTTATTGAATTCGGAAAATACTCCTGGGAGAGCAGCTCTCGATCCTGCCAGGGTACTTTCCACAGGCACTGAGCTACAGTTGTACATGTATGAATATCAAGTGTGTTTCAAGACCTTCCATTTTATTGCTGCTATTTAGTAAGCCGTTTTGGCAACTGAATGAGTATATGATTATCTAAAAATTTAAAAACCTGAAATGTATTTGAAATATGTTTTATCAATATTCAGATTGTAATCTATGGTTAAAACAAGATAGCAGTACAGCAGCAGTTCAAGCTCTGCTTGCCTTGAATATGCAGAAGGTCTCACTACAATCAAAATCCAGCTTCAGGATTGGACCAGAGCAGTGAGAATTCAGTATACATCTTTTGAGCACATCACGGAATTACCATGAACAGATCTATTTGATCTACTTACTGAGAGCTACTCCAGAGCACGGCTCTGACTGCATCACCAACCCTGAGATCTCATCTGTAACTCTTTCTTCCAGGTATTCCTTTCAGGATGAAGAAGACATGTTCATGGTGGTTGATCTTTTACTTGGAGGTGACCTGCGTTACCATTTGCAGCAGAATGTCCACTTCAGTGAAGGAACTGTTAAGCTGTACATTTGTGAGCTGGCACTTTCCCTGGATTATTTACAGAGATACCACATCATTCACAGGTGAGTGAATTTCATTTGAGTGACAGGCTGCTTTCTTTTGACAGAGAAGAGGAATTTTATCACATATCTGATTACGTGGTTTTGTTTATTCAAAACCTCTGAAAAGTTTTCATTGTTATCCATGTGTGGAATTTGGCTCTGAAAAGGTTTTTCTGTGTTTTCTTTCTACCCTCAGCCATTTAGTAGCCCCATATCCTTCTCACACTACCCTTTCCATGTTCTGATCTCATACTATGATGTATGGTTTTCACTTGGTCTTTAGACACTAAATACAACCTAGAATAGCATCCTAGCTGCTTTTAATTTATTTTTAGTTCTCTAGTACCCCAATGTTCCAAAACACAAAAATGTTAGCACAGCATCAGGAAAAGATCACAAAACCAAAGGCAGAGAATAATGTCTTTACTTGCAGAATCCGCCTGAAGGTCAGAAGGAGGAAGAGAGGTAGGGAAATAAAGAAAACAGCAGAAATAAACTGGAATAGTGATAGATGGCGAATCCATTCTGCACTTCTTAGATTACAACAATTTGTTTTTCTTACTGCTTTACAGCTGGAAATCATAGCATTCATGATAAAAAAAGGTGTCAAGCATCAGTCTTTCTTTTCCTTAAACAATTTGGCATTTAACTGAATCAGCAAGGTAACTTCTCTTTCTATGTTTACACAGAAACTGCAAATTTAAAAAGATTATGGTCTGAAGACTCTGTTTTACTCTTTTTAGGCTAAATTCAGCATATTCCTTCCTGATATGCAGTAATTCCTCCAAAAAATCCTCCAAATACATTGAGAATTTTCATCCCAACCTACTAGATCTACCTCATGCTTTTGCAATAAAGAACCAATAAAAAGTATGGCCTAACTTTCTGAAGAGGGAGGGTCCATATGAAAGTTCTCTGATCTGAGGTTCAGTGGTAGATGGGTGTTCTGTATTACTGAAACTGGGCAAGACAAAATCTAAGTAAGCATTGTAACAGTTTTTCTTGTAATTAAAACTCTTAGAAATGTTGCAAGCAATTTCTGAAATTTTGTATCTTTAGCACACTGTTATTATTTTAGTACATTTCCATGTATTTTCATACATCTTCCTTTCTCAGTGAATACTTTAAAAGTGAAGTTCAGAATTTCAGCTGACCTTTGTTTCTATGCCTTAATGAATGTTCTTGGTGCAAAACAAACTGATGAGCATTTTTCTCACCCTCATTTTAATGAGACATTTTATGTAAATAGGCTGTCAAAACATTCATGAGAGAATCCAGTTGGTAATCAAAACGTGTATTTTGTTACTAGCCCATGAAATGTGGCAGATGTCTTAAGAGAATGAAGGACTGGATTGAAGTCATTGTGGTTGCTCACAGTTTTTGTGACAATGTGTGCAGTGCTATGGTCCGACTGTGAAACAGGGCAAGACAGTTCCTTCTTTTCAGTATTACTTAATCATGAGCAGTAAGCACTTGTGCTGTTTAAATTGTTGTTGTTGTTTTGTTGGTTTTGTTTGTTTGGTTGTTTGGTTGTTTTGTTTTCTTTTTCTTCTGCACTGGTTGTAGTATAGAGTAACACCACTGGCTTCAACACTTATTGATTTACACCAAGGCAGGGGAAGACATGGGGGTCTGGAGCCACTTGTTGGCTCCATCTGGGAGTAAGTTCTGGGATTTAGCTTCTGCTTTCACTAGACCAAAAGTTTCCACAAACCCAGACATTTCAAAATACCTGTTTCTTAGCCTGTGGTGGGTCTTACTGGCCAGTTAGCTAGGACTATCATTTAGGGTATACAGGATCTGGTTCAGGACTCTACTGTGTTATAGAAGAGCTGTTAGTTTGAAGCTGACAGACCTGAGATCTGAGTGTGGCTCTCCCAATTCACCACTTACTGTCCAAATTACCTAACTGTGTTACGAGGATTATTTTACCTCTCTTATTTCCACCAAATACCATAAAATCCCAACTGATCTACCTGACAGTGAACATATTATTTAGCTGAGAGAGTTGCAGCACATTCTCTTCTGTCTCGCCACCACCTTGAATGGCACTCTCTGGGATGGGTCTTCAGCTCCCATATATCTCTGAGGCACTGTTAGCATCAAGAGCACAATGCTGATAAAAATTGACTCAGGAGCTAAGGCAACAGTAATGCACAGTAAAGGAGATGTGTAGTCATTACTTTATCACTGCAAACACACCATCTCAATCAGAGACAAAACCAGCAAGCAGCTCTGTTATAGTTTGTGGTAGCAGACCTCAGCAATATCATTGTGACCAAGTGCTTCCAGTCAGCATTTACACACTAACCTACAAAACTGTATTAGATCTTTCATTTTTAAATTAGTGCATTGGCAACAAAAGGGAAAAAAATTACTGATTCACAGAGCCATTGAGAGAGCCCTCTACTAAATTTTGTCTGGGCTATAAAGAAAGAATAGTTGAATGATTCATCAGCCTGGGTAGGTGGATTTTCAAATTGCAGTATTATAAAGAACTGAACATATGATGTGTGAGTCAGGAACTTAACTCCTCCTCAATATTTACAGATGTGTATGAAATGTGTTCAGGTTTCCATTACTATTGCATCCGGCAACATGGCAGAACGTAGTTTTTCAAGATTAACCTGCAGCCCCAGGAGTCTGCCGTAGGAGGACGTAGAAAAGAAGGGACAGGAATTATCAGGCATGTATGAATGGATGTAAAAGTGTCCAAAACGGTGTTAGGCCAGTTCCCCTCAGAGATGCTTTGCAATGCCTCTGTATTTGCTATGTAGTTAGTGTTATGTACTTTGAATGTAGTAATCATTTCAGCAATAGAAGTATTGTTTCTGCAGGGACAATTTTAACCATAAACAGTGTAAAAACCACTGCTATTCTGGTGTGTTCATGAAATTTCTTATTTTTGTTAATCACATCCTTGTGTAGAAAAGTACTGCAATAGTGGATTTATTTATTATGGCACAGTAATGAATGCTGCATTTTAGGCCTTGCTTGCAGCTCTATTATAAATGTTTACTTTTATATATCTGTTCAGACAAATTTATAAAAACTTTAAAAAGCAAAGCTCTACACTTCAATATATGATTAGAAGATTATTCTGGGCAAATTTTTTAACTTAACTTGCACAATAGCTAATTTAATATTGAATTATCTCTAAATTGTTGGTCACAGGTAATGGCTAAATCAGAAAACCTTATTTCACCACAAACTTGCTGTAATAATATTTTATCCACATTTCTTAAATGAAAAAAAATAATTATTTGAAAGCTAGATGAGCTGTGTTTATTATAGACCCTCAGATCCAGTACACACAGAAACGTTTCTGACAATTCACATAGTCCAATTCATTCTCAACTGTTGCATCAAATCCACCATTCTGCTGTTTCAAGACAGTATGCTAAACATATTTTTTCCAATGCTGCTTGTATAATACCAGTGAATAATGTATTGGACAAAAGTTTGCCCATCAAAGGCTGAATAAACTTATTCCAGCCATGAGTAAGTCAATCTCCTCCTTTCGCAAATGTTGCTGTACACACATTTCAATAAAACCACCTGCCTCCTCACCAAAGTAGGCTGCCCATTTTCATTCAGCTAGTTCTTCCAGCAGTAAGTAGCTCCAGTGTTGTCTCTTCCAGGATGCTCTTGCAGCTACAGCCTTGGCTCAGAGCAGCACTGGCCCTGCAATGCTGTGGCTGCTGCCCAAGTAACAGGGTTGTGCTGATAAAATAGTATTTTGTCTTTCCAAGGGGGTAAGCATTAACCGCTTTGCCCTTACAACTTTCTGTCATTGTTTGGCTCTGCTGGTTTTCACCTGCTTAGAAAGGAGGCTGGATGTGACAGATAGCTGGAAAAGAAATTGCAGTAACCTTCCAGCACAAATTTAGGAAACTAGAATTTTAGGACTAGCAGTTTGATCTGCATGCCCAGAGCTTTTCTATTTCAGCAGGGTTTTTTTGATGCAAAATCATTTGTGTGTGTATGTGTACATACATAAGCATACATATACATGTTTGATTGAAGCACAATATGACTGGAATCATTCCAGCTTGGCCTGTCTGTACTGTGCAGCTACTGTGATCACCACACTTTTTTTCCACTCCTGTAAGTTCTGCTTCCAGTGGAGAGTAGCACCAGGAGCCATTCCAGCTCTGAACAGCTACTCAGTAGCAGGTAAGCAAAGACTAATGGAAAATGGTGACAAATTGAGCACTACATTTTTCTCTGCCAGACGATCAACTGCAGAGAAAGCGTGTCTTATTTCTAACAGGTAAAAAAGATGGACTTTTCATTCAGCACTGCTAGGGCTATGATATAGAAGATACCTGTTTGTTCATTACTGCTGAGCCTTTCAAGGTGTCCAGCTGTCTGGTGAAAAAAAGATGTCTAAATGATTAGATTATTATTTAAAATGGTCCTTTCCAGTCTCACTTGTGACACCATACAACAAAAGAACAAACTCTAATTTAAAATGTTCCCTTCATGACACTGCCCATTTAGTATGTAAGCAGCAAATAGGTTTGGAAATTATTTGAAAATGGACAACTCTCCCTTTTTTGTTTTTCACAGATGTTATTGGCAGAATAGTGCCAACCTCAGATTTACCAAGACATATTAAAAGGACACAGTTCCTTAAGGATTTCAGCTCATACTAGTAGTCTTTCATCTCTCTAGGAAGCATGTACAGATGAAGAAAATTATCAGACTCTGAAGTAGATGAAATGGAAAAAAATAACCATAATCTGACTTCTATTCATAACCACTAACAAAGAACATGACAGGTCAAGAGGCCTGTCCATTGAATTTTCTTAATTTTTCTTCCCATGTCTCTTCCTTGTCATTTTATTATGTCCTTTAAACAAGTGCAAGCCCACCTTATTTCCAAGGACAAATTGCAGGAACTGAACAGTGAGTTATGTAAGAGAAGCAAATTAGAAAACATATCAAAACCATCCAAAAAAGAAACACCATGCAAATGACAAAGCACAGAAAACCTGCTGAATGCTTATGAACCAGCAGTGATCAAAAACAAAGCAATTCACTAATTCTATGCACAAAAGGTATTTAAACTTCAGTCATATCCAAAAAAAAAAAAAAAAATTACATATCACAAGATATGAATATGTAGAGAACAAGCCTTTGAACTTTTGAAAAGTTCTCTACCTACAAGAACAAATTAATTTTACTTCTGTTTATCAACTGTAAAAGAAAAAGTTATTTAATATACTAGATTAAATACTGCAACTAAATGAATTTGGTTTGGAAACACACAAAGATTTCAATATCCAGAGACTAGGTTACTAATGAAGTAAAACTGCCAGTACTGGGGAGGAGACACAGAGAACACAGAAATGAGTGATGCACCATCAGGTGCTCCAGTCCTGCTGCTGGAACTGATAGAATCTTTTACTGTGGAAATAGTGCACTCTTCCTTCGTCACTCAGATGAAATACCAGAAGACACTGATCATAACCTCACTCCTTTCATACCCCATTACTGAGGGATCCTTATTGTAGACAGGAGGGGATTGTTTGGTTTCTTGCTGTTTTCAAGTGAGTAGAAGTAGCCCCTTGGCCCTTTCTTTCATGCTGCTTCTTCTCATTCTTGTAAAGTTGTAAGAATATTTTCATTAAATATTTTATTTAGTCAAGAAAAACTATTTTCACAAGCTCTATATCATTTAAAATTTAGGTGTCCAATGTTAGGAGAGGAAAAATCTCAACTGTAGGCCGAGTTTAGCCACCTATCATGCATTAGGTGACAGACTTTCAGTGACCAAAGAGAACTGAAATCAAGCCCATCCTAAGTGGTTATTGCTCTATACAGCTCTAGAGAACAAGTGTCCTTCACTATAAAAATAAGTTCTGTGATTGCAGGTGTTTTTCTTATTGCTTGCTTCTCTGTTTAAAGACAGATACACAGACAATTGTAGATATTATCTAGACATAGAGCAGTGTATGACATGCGTCTAGAAGGCAAAGCTGTCCTCCTATTTCTTCTATAATGCAACTAGAAATAATTTAATACAATTTTATCCAAACTGTAATTTTTACATACCAATTTAAAGGTTTTCCTGAATCCTTCCTCACCTCACTGTAATTTAGCTGCAACTAATAAAATAAAACATTAAAAAAAATATATATTTTTAATAGAACTCTAAAACCACAATGCCATCACTAGGGCATGTGTCTGACTTGCTCCTACTATGTAGCTCCATACTCCCCTCTACCACACAGCTGTACTGGAGCAAGATAAAGCATTTCTATAGAGTGAATCAGCACATCATGCTGTTCATGGCTTAAATACACAGGAACAGCAGACAGAGAAACTGAGATTTGGGCTAATTTATCCTCTCTGTCATGTCTGGAGGCACAAATCTTTTTGAAAATGGGCAACAAAAAGCTACTGTGCCATAGAGTTGGATGATGCAATGTGTGATAGCCAGCATCCAGGAGATGACAGCAGGTCCACTGATACCTGGGCTCAGCATACTTTTGTTCTGTCTGAGTGTGCTCAAAGGGAATATATAAAGTCCAGGTAGGTGTTATATACTAGTTTGCCAGTTCCACACCCTGCATTTCCTACTTTCCAGTCTCTGTGGCAAGGAGTATACCATTGGATGGCTTTTTCTTCTATATCTGTCTTCCAGAAGGCTTTCTTAGAGCCCATCTTTACATTTACATTCCTTCCTTCCTCCACTCCTTGGTATTAAAATTTTGATCATGAACCATTTTCAGAGATTCAGACACCAAAGCAGAAGGTGCTGACAGAATTGAAGCAAAGCTTTATATTCAAGATTATCTCAGGTCTCCATCCACAAATCTGATCTGGTTTGCGCTGTTTTTCTGCCTTAGTATATTGCTAGTTTCTTAGGATATTGCTAGTGGCCAGTGCAGTGTCAGTGTTAACAGAACAATGGCACTGTCTGGTTTACCCTGGTTTTGTGAGCCTTCACCCCCACCTGCCATCCCAGGGTGGTGCTGCTGCCCTGTCTTCCCTGTGCCACCTTGGAGCAGAGGAGAGGCTGAACAAAAGCTCCTCTCACCAGCAGGAACAAATGAACAATGAAGCAAAGTCTTAACAGGGGAGAGAACAACTCACTTTGATACAATATATTTTTCTTTTTTCCCAAAGATTTGATCTTAATAAGTATTCCAATACATTCGCCTCTTGGAAATTTCACATCATGACTGTATGCAGGCATATTCTCTCCACGGAGGTGCCAGATGAACATGCAATGTGCATGAGTCATTTTTTTTTTGTTTGTTTGTAGTCAGTGAAGAATTTTTAAAACTAAGTCTTTGATTAAAGCATGTAGATGTAGAGAGGGAATACGAATAAAGACTGTAAACTCCAGGCTAAGCAAAGCATAAACCAATAGCAACATATGGACAATTGCTTCTTCCTCCTTTTTCTGCTTTAATGGTTGCAACATTTTTTCAGTTTGGATAATAAAGTATCCTGTCATTCCCTTGGAAATTTCCTTACAATGTAAGTTTTGTTTTAATATATAGCAGAATAACAAAGACTTAAGGCAAAAAGTTCACATTTACATTATTTCCTCATGAGTTCAATAGCATTTTATATCTCAAGCATTGATTATATTGTCCATGGTGTGACAGAAGGCATTTCATTAAAGGATATTGCAATTTAAAATACCTTCTTGTCTTAGAAATGCATTCAGCAACTTTCACTACAGCTTTGATATTTCATGTGAGATGTGGTCTTCTTTGTACAATTTTTGACTTAGTAGATATACACAGTGATGAGAAAGAGGGGAAGTTTAAACAGTAATCATCTGACAGAGTTTAATCTTTCAAAACAGATGATCTGATGGGCAGGGGCTATAATTAAGATACAGATTGCCATGATATTTGTTCTTTTGAAGCTGCCTTCTCAATTTTTTTTCTCTTGACTTTATTCTCTATATCCTTTTTTAGGGTGCTACTTGGGGCATTCCCTCAAGGTTATTTTCAAACATTTCTGCATCCTTCATGAAATCCTGTCCCAACTCCCCTGGATGGGCTTTACAGAGGTGAAAGCACAGCAGCTCAGAGCTTTGGTGCTGTATGACAGGTAGTCCTGTTGATGAGCCTCCACTTCTACCAGCATGTGCACCCACATCTTACATACACCCCCAGGGGAATTTCCTACTGCCCAGTGGGGATAATTGGACTTTCCTTCAGCAGAGGAGACAAAGCACGCCTGAAATTCAGCAGTTGTGGTACTCCTGCACATGTAGAAGTGCTGTCATCAAGGAAAGACCTTAAAATATGGTACCAAACTGGTATCTTGCAATGTGGGAACACCACTTGGTAGGAGGTACATTTTTCATGTACCTATAATTATTAAATTAGATTATAGTAAATTTGATCATTCCTTACACTGATGATCAAAAACATCTTTCCAGTCACACTAACAATTAGAAATAACCCCTCTCTAGTTCTATTCAGTCATTTATCTGTTCATCTTATAATAAACATGGAACTTTGGTGCTGTTCTGAATGCAGAGGAGCTGATTTCATGTCGAGTGATAAAAACAATACAAGGCTGGAGTTGTTTTTTTTTTCCTTTCACTGTGACTAATCATGTTCTAGTCTCATGGTTTCTGGCAGTGATATTCTTACTGCACATTAACACTTTTTTTTTTTAGGTTTGGGAGTTTAATTATGATCACAGGTACATTAGAAGACAAACATGAGTTTCTTATAATAAAACTGTGGGCCCTCTTTCTTTACGTAGATACTGTCTTTGCTTTTAGTTTTGGTTCAGATTCTAAGCATTTTGGGGTTCAATCAGTTTTTTTCCACTGGCTTTATTCAGTGCTCAAACTTCATTAGTTTCTAGAAAAAAATAACACTGCTTAAAATCTCAACTTGCTATGTAGTTATTATCATTCAATGTCAAATGATGTTCAATGGAACTGGAATTATAAAAGACCACAAGTCATAAAAAAGCACTACGCAAAAAATAACAGCACAGAAGAGCTTATTGTTTAAGAGTGTCAGGAAAACAAGCTGTTTGGACTGTCTTAAACTGAGCTCTGAATGTCTGGCCTATGACTTCACAGTTTGGACCTTCAGTGAAAGAGTGAAAGAGGCTGATTTTTCAGCCAGCTGAACAGCTACACTTTGGAGAGCTGGTAGCAAGAAAAAAAAATAGAGTGATAGTAAAATATCTGGATCCAAGGAAACCAAGAAGAAAAAAGACATCATATCCCTTCATAAAGTGCAGAAAAAATGCCTAGAGGGGAACTAGGAAGGCTGCAGAGTAGACTGAGGAATGAAGACTGTGGTGTGGGGTGTAAGCAAGGGAAAGATGCTGCAGAGACAAGCAATCCCTTCAAGTTAAAATCAAGAGTGACTAGAGAGAGTGAAGAACATGTAAGAGAGACACCATTAAGTGGGAGGTACAGTAACAGGAGAATTAGTGGGTCGATACCAGTATATGAATTCTGGGTCAGAGGGGTAAAGCTTAGAGAAGGCTGAGTGGTTTTGAGTATATGACTCTTGGTCATTTTCAGGGTCAACCAGCTGTATTCACCAGCTATGGAAAACCTTGCTCAGAGCTCTGCACATAGGAATTAATACACTGACATAAAAACTAATCTCTCTCTGTATTCCTAGAAAAGATGCTGATGTGGGGAAATCCAATCTTACATTTTCTATGTTGCTCTTTCAAGTTCCTACAAAAAACTAACATATGGTCCTCTTTAAAAATATCTGATCAATAGTTCTACTCAACGAGTGTGAGAGGTCTAGTTTGAATGCAAGTCAATAAACAAAAATTGACGTCAATATTCAGTAGCAGTTACTAATTTAGTGATTTTGAAAGACTTACTGAGGGGAAAACCTATTGTCAGAATCCTGCATTTCTCAGCCTTTGCATAATTAAATGTTTTAGTTACCTAGAGTTCTGCCTTTAAAATCTACAGAGTCTCACATCTTTCATCTTAATTTGAGATGTTGCAGAATTTTCCCCTGATGCTGCTCCTTCAACTCTCTTCTGCAAACCTACTCAGACACAGAAATGCTTTACAGATGGACTCCAATGCAAACATATGCACTTACATATGTATAGAGAGTATAACACTAATTTAAGTACCAGCTTATTTATCTGAGTCCCAGAGTACCTCTAGTGCTGAAAATAAGAATTATGAGCATATAGGCAAGGATATCTATTTCCAGCCAACAGTCTTTTACTCTATCATTATTGTTTAATGTTTGCTTCTGGAAGATAAAGTGTCAAAACAAAATAGCATATGAGATCTAAAGCTGAGAGATTGAATTATTAAGCCTTAGTTGTCTAGATTTTTGAATATATACATCAAACCAGTGTAACTACTTCACAATTTATCATGGATGAAGGATTGTGTTCTTTGTGGTGTGAGGTGATGTCAAACAACACAATGAGTGCCCAGAAGAGTGACTCCTGCTAGACGCTTAAATACCTACCTGTGCTCCTATGATAAGACAATACAATAATTTGACTCAAGAACATCCCCAGTTGTTTTCATAATTCCACACAGCATGCAAAATATTTCTTATGTTTTTAAAAGCTTATTCCACAATTCACCAAGATCTTAGTGCAGAAATCTGTATTTTTTTTAGTTGCTGTCCAAGAAAGCAGATACCTAGTCAACACAGCCAGCAGAAACTAGAAAGCTATTCAGCTCATCCAAAAATAGACATTTAGTCATCTTAACTGCTCTTTACATCCCAATGACCATGTCAATGACCATTGACTATAATTTGCAATATAGATGTCCGATTCACAATAGAACCTAATCCAAGTATCTTAATCTGAGAGCTGAATCCCATCTTTATTTTCACTTAAATAAGTATCAAGATTCATCCTTATAGTAATTTCAGTGCCAGTAGTTACTGAAACATCAGTTTTTCTGCATAGAGTCTATTTTAAAACCACTTTCACCAGTACTGTATCCTTGACTGGTAATCTTAACCAGTATGCTGCTACTACAGTCTGTGGATTCAAGTAATATTGACAATCTTTCATTTTTTATTCTGTTTTATCAAGAGGAGTTGGAATACTTGGCTGTCTTGATTCTGAGCAATATGTTGTTGACATCTCTTTGAATAGGAGAACTTAAAAGGTGGTGTACTGAAATATGAGTTGTGATTTGGATCAAATGTATCTTGTCAAGTCTTATCTTTCTTAAACAAAAATCTTCAGTAATACAAATATTTATTGCTTTGGGAGTTTCTTCGCAAGTGTTCCTTCTTAAAAGCATCCAAAGTTATTCTTATAAGTAAATTATTACATTCCTTTCCAGGATAGGTGAGTCCGGAGGTAAAAAAATATCACAAACTTTCTGTTCAAAACGTTAAAGATTGGTTGGAGGGAGCAAATGCAGCATAAATTCAGATATTTGCCCCTCAGTTTTAAAGAATTAATCCATCTGTTGGTGGATTTCACAAGAAGACCTGCCAACTTCTACTGACATATCAGGTAGTAGCAGGTCAGTTTTTTAATCATTTACCAAATACAATTTTCTTTTCAAGCTTAGGCTCTGTACCTCCCAGCCTGGCCTACTGCAACTACTTTCTCATATATTAATTCTATAAAGCCAGCCAGTAGGGGAAGCTTATGAAGACATTAAAGTTCACTTGACTGTGTAACATACTCATCCATCTCTTTGTGGTGTGTCCTGGTTGTGTATCTATCTCATGGGATCTGAGGCAGCCAGTTTGAGGAATCACAGAATCATGGGATTGTCTTATGTTGGAAAAGACCTTTAAGGTCATTGAGTCCCACTGATAATGTAGTGCTTCCAAGTCCTCCACTAAACCATGTCACTAAGTACTACACCTACACATCTTTTAAATACCTCCAGGGATGGTGACTCCACCACTTCTCTGGGCAGCCTGTTCCAGTGGGTGGCAACCCTTTCTGTGAAGAAATTTTTTCCTAATATCCAGTCTAAATGTTCCCTGACACAATTTGAAGTGATTTCCTCTCATCCTCTCACTTACTACTTGGGAAAAGAGATCAAAAACTATCTATCTACAACCTCAAGAAGCTGTAGTAAGTGATGAAGTCTCCTCTGAGTGTCCTTTGCACCAGGCTAAACAGCCAGGCTCAGATGCTTATACCCCTGGTTCTACTGTCATAGGAATGACTCAGCAGGAAATTATGGCAGTGCTGTGCTAGCATTTGGGGTTTCAGATCAGAGTTAAGACAGCATCACATGGTTGTTTTCTGCTTGATGGTCTACAGTTCTTCTCCCCACTACACTCTACTGCTGAAACTCGGGTTTTTGCTAGAGACGGGAAGCTAGGTGGATTTCAGCCATTGCAAACCACCACACTTCTGATGTTAGCTTTTTATAACTGAACATACTTATCAGTAACAATGTACTCCTGATTTGTGTTTAGGCAGACCACAAATGTAATGAATTTCTTCTCTCATTTAGTTTCATACATGGATGATTTCTGCCTATATAAATTGGAAGAGAACCTAAGCCTTTTAGTGGAAGGGAACTGATGCTCATGCAATTGCTGGCAGAGTACACACTGATCACATTCTCCCCCTTATTCCTAGGCAAAAGCTCTCACATGATGTCTCTGAGAAAGGAAGTATCACCATTGCACTGTATACGATTTCCTGCTGGACCTCCTAATTCTTTCCAAATGCCACACTCCGGTTGTTAGCATCTAATGAGTTGTGTACTTCCTGTGGTTATTAAAGATGTCACCTGTTCTTAAAAGCTAATTCACACATAGGGGCATGACCCTTGTACTCATACACACAGAAAGTCTTGGGAATACTCGATGCTACAACACAGAAAAGATTAGAGTCATAGGCTATGATATGTCAATAAATTACTGCTATATGGTGATTCTGCATGACTCCTCTGCATGATCTACAGAAGCATTTATCCGAAAAGACGTTTCATTTGAAATGTAGTGATATTTTGTCATACTCACAGTGTTGACAGTTGTTCAAAGTTGCCCTCAGAGCTACTCAAAAGTCCAGGGGCTGTAGTCATGTCTAGCATTAGCTCTAGAAAGCAGTTCTAGCAAAGGAACTGGCACATTTGTCATTAGTTTGAGTCCTTCAGGTAAGATGAAAACTAAGCTCTGGATTGCCTGCAAGTCATTTGTGCTGGATAATGTTCATTTGGAAAAGAAACACTGCGTCCAGAAAAATAATCCTGGCTGCCATAGTCTGGGCTTTGTCATGTAAAGTTCCATTTAGATGGTCACAGTGGTACATTCCAATCCCAGTCTCTCAGGCATTATACAACGCAACACAGAGGAGGCAAAGTACAGGTTCATGTTCTCCTTCGGACATTTTTTTCTAGCTTTTATAACATATAAAAGTCTTCACTTAATTTTCTTGCTATTGCAGTATATAATTACCTCTGTGATAAAGTCATATCAGATCTTCCTACAGAACAATGTAATGAAATATTCTATTTTAATAACTTTATTTTTAACATTTATGCTAATTCAGGAGCTGAACCTAGCCAAAGAAGACTTTTATCTGGCTGTATGTACCCAGAGGTGTGAAAGGTTCAGTATAAGACTCCTGTTTTTAAAAAGATCATTTTCTTCAACCTGGCATAACAAT
The DNA here is from genome assembly GCA_027560015.1 of Chloroceryle amazona. NCBI lineage: Eukaryota > Metazoa > Chordata > Aves > Coraciiformes > Cerylidae > Chloroceryle > Chloroceryle amazona. Next base: position 33,740 of record JANHFX010022368.1, on the reverse strand, counting down.
ATCTGCTGCAACTACTTCTCTAAGCTAAAATTGACAAATGCAGAGTTTCCAAAGACCACTGGCCATTAAGACAAATGTAGAAATCATTACTGCCACCTATTGTTACAAGTAGAAAATTGAAAATATTTTCATTGTATTTTTCCAAACTGAGATAAATTTGGACAATAACAAGCTTGTTCCAGTTGGGGTTTTTATAAATAAACATGTTTTGATGCCTTCTTTGACAACTATACTTTCAGAACTGTACAAAATTAGCTAGTACAAGTGCTAAGAAAATCCAAAATCTTCATGGACACCTGGTAGAAGTGATACTAAACTAAAAAGGAACAACAGGCACCATGATGCTCAGCATCACTGTAACATATTTTTATGTATCTAGGTACTACAATCCCAAGCCTTGAGACAGGTGTCCCAACATAGGGAACATAGGAACATAGGGCAGGGTCTTCAGAGGCCTTCATTAGTGAGAGCTTTTTCACTTGTAATTATTAGAGCAGTTGTATGTAGCTACCATATACAGCAGAAAATTGTCTCGGTGCCACACAGGTTGCCACACAAGGAAAATGTTCCAAAGTGTGATAATGGGCTGGGTGATGGGATTCTGAACAGTATTATATGAATGTATGATATGAGATAATTAGTTCCAAGTACTTATAGATTTTTTTTGTTTCTGAATTAAAGCCCCAGAAATGAGAATTGCAGAGAAAAAAAATAAGAGAAATTAAAGATAAGATTTTAAATAGGAAGACCTAATAACATTTTTTTTTCCCCAAGGCCTACTGACTTATTGAGTACCTCAGTTTCATTAATAATACATCACAGAATGTATAGTAACAAAATTACATATTTCTGATTGGTGATATATTATGTGGAGTTTCATATATAGAATCTTGCCAAAGATGTTTTAATTTTATGGAATGGTTTTCAAATCCAGAAAGTCAATTTTTTTCACACCAAATTCTGTGGAAATTTATTAAGTTCTAGATTTAAAAGTTGCTTAGTAAGTACTATGAGATTTGAACATTGAATTAAAATACCCTAAAACTATTAAAACACTGTGAAAAACTCAGATTACTTTTGAAGTTGTAATGTTTGTTAGTCTGAGCTTTTCTTGAAGGGAAGAGTTAATTTTTCTGAGACATCCTGTATCTATCCACATACACATACTTATGTGAAAAAAAACACTTCTAATGTAAGTTGATGATTCTGAAATTGTATCTGGTAAGTCACTGCAAACCCACAAATTTGGCTCCATGCCTTGTTTGGAGTCTGAAATGCAGATGATTTTTTTTTTTTTCCTGGATGGAGATGGCCTGACTAAGTAAGTTCAACTGGACAGAACTAAGACATTTCAGATGAGAACAGGACACCAGAAGCGATGCCCTTTGACAATGCAAGTCCTTTGTGTATAACAAGCTCCAGAAAGTGCAAACAGAAATTGCTGAATGAATTATTGTACCTTTCGCTTCTCAGAAGTTAAATTTATGCATGGACATCCCAGTGCAAAATAGCAGTTTATTTTGCTTTCAAGCAGAATCAGGTTAGAAGGGACCTCAGAAGGTCTGTAGTTCAACCTTCTGCATAAATCATGATCAGATAGGACGTGAGGTCTCCCAGGGAATTCTGTAATGTCTTGAAAAACTCTAGGGATGGATACCACACAACCCTTCTGGGCAGCCTGTTCCACTGCTTGTCTGTTCCCATGGTGAAAGTTTTCCTTTATACCCAGTCTGAACCTCCCTTGTTTCCACCTACACCTGTTCATGTTAGATTCTGTCCTTTGAATTAAAGCGTGTACATGTTTTCTGTCTATTCAAAGAAAAGCTGTTAAAGGCTGCTTTTAAAAACATAAACGTTCATTTCATGAGTTTGTACACAACTGAATTTCTCTGTAAATTGTCTTTGATTAATGAAGAGTTGAAACCTTGAAGCTCCTTCTTCAGAGTAAAACAATCATTAAAATAATTAGTGGTGGTAAAAGTGCTATGAACTGAAATGCTCATACATGTTACTGTGGGATTTTAGAAGCTCAAGAGAACGGAGATGTGATGATACATTAGATCCTGCTCTGAGTCAGCAGGACAAAAAGTGAAATCTGTCAGACATTGTGGTAGTTAGGGCTACAAGACATAAAGCTGAGAGAATGTACTTTGGATTTTTGCTGATATGAAATAAAGGGTCAGAGGTCATTACACATGTGAATGCAGGCCCATTCAGAGATAGATATATAAAACTCAAATATAGAGAACTGAAATATATAATAAAATAACAGAAATATTTCCTCTGATAACATTAAAAGTCTGCTCAGACTGGCAAAGAACAGCTTCTCTGTGTTGAAAGCACAGGAAATCACAAATTTAAAGATGGCAGAAATGGAGCCTGTGATGTTTCTATCTTTACTGTAAAATATGAAAGGAGAATAAAACAGATGGGCAGTGTTTGCTTTTCAGTTCTCACAGGCTTAAGGAAATGCATACATCTTGTGTTTGGCATTATTGATGTATTTCAAAAAGGTGAAGGGAACACAGAATCTGTATTTGTTATAGAGGTGCCTTCCTAAATCAGTTAGATTAATCTTAGCTGGAGGAACACTTCTGTTATTCATATCAATATCTAAGGCTTTGTTTAAACCTCTGAACCGTTTTTACACAATTATGACTTGTAGTAATAGAATTAAGTTTAATTCTCAGATGTATAAATAAGACTCTGTTTGTGTATCTCAGTTTTATGAAATGCAAACCTTGCTTTCGTATTCAAAAAGCAAATAGAGAAGTTGTATTGACCATCTAGATGCTATTTATTATTTGATATGCCTGTCACATCACATCTTTCTGTTAACTAAATAACCTTAATCTATTAGTTCTTCATTCTCAGGGAATTATTCTGTTCAGATTTTCCCAGATCCTATCTTTTTTGACTTGTCTTTTAGATGCTATAAACCCACTTAACCTGAAGACCATACTGTTGTTTTAAATTACAGCATAACACCTGTTTTTCAATGTTTTTCTACTTAGAAATAGTTGTTACCAATGGTAGCCAATGAACCAGCCATTACTTTCATTCCTTCAGAAAACATCTATTCATGGTGACTTCATCAACCCCACACCTTTCCTTTCTACGCTTCAAGTCCAGTTAATATCCATAGAGATCAAAAGTTACAATACCTTGGTTGCTAATTTGTAGCAGTACACATGAAATGGTTTTTTTTTGAGATTATTCTGGCTTTCCATCTTTAGAGTAAATGGTGTCATCACAAGTTTTTCAGTCTTCTTTTTTATGACTAACTTTCCTACAAAAAGGACAAAAATCTGTGACATCTGGAAGGTTATTTATAGTCATTAATCATGATAAATAATTTAGATTCTCCCTTTCTGATGTATATATATAGCATCTATTCTTCATTTTATCTAGCCCTGGCTATATAATCATCTAGTTTTGCTCATTTTTACTAAGATTTCTGAGAGGTGAAATAATCTTCATTCTTTTACCACTTCACATGCCTAAGAAATACTGTGTTTAAACCTCTCCAGTGCTGAAGTGCAGAGCATTTCAATTTTAACCTCCTTTTATGCTGAAGACGGGCAATTTAATCCTACTATTTTCTTCATGAGTATTCACACCCCTGACAGAATTAACACGTGGAAGCTCTGACTACCTTCCAACTGCAATGGATTGTACGAAAAACTCACTAAATACCATATATACAGTCGTGTCCCTGGTCTCTTCAACCTTTCATGAGCTTCCTTTCAGCCAGAATGAAGAGGGCTTTGAAATGGATACATTATTTTTCAAAAACTCACAGACTAATTCAGTCTGGAAGGGACCTCCAGAGGGCTCTAGTCTAATATTTGGCCCAAAGTAGGGTCAGCCTTCAGATCAGACTAGGTTGTTTGTAGTTTATGCAGTCAGGTCTTGAAAACCTCCAGGGATGAAAACTACATGACTTCTTAATTCAGAAAACTGCTTCTACCCCAACTAGTACCACCAGAAAAAAAACAGTGATGGAAGATCAATGAAGATTCGTAAACCTAAGTCCTTTATAATAATTGTGAGCCTTTCCAGGGAGTGTAGGGGACTCTGACTGGCACATGCAGTGAACATGAGTCAAGCCACAGTCACGGTTTTTCTCCATGCATCTTCAAGCATCAGGTGTGCATTTAGACTAGATAGATACAAACAGGTTAATAATAATTCTTTCCTATTTGGAAATTATATGCAGCACCCTCTTACTGCATTTTTATCCTTCTGGGAGCTTTAGTTTGACATTTGTAGCTAAGGCAATTGAAGAAAGCTAGAAATACAGGCAGTATCAACAAGTGGTAATTAAACTGTTTTTTTCCAATTTTTTTCTCATTTGTCTATACCTTTGAGTTTCTTGGGCCAGTTGTTATATTAGTTATGCCTGGTCTTGTCACTGAGCAAAGATTCTGAAGGTTTTTCTACTCCCATTTCTGTTGCTCTCATTTTAACGTGCATAAAAAGAGTTGGAGTAGCACTGGTACAGACTGAGAAAGTTGTGTTTATGGAATCAGTGTCAAGGACCCTGTAACAGCTCTGCTGGTCATTGCCTGGTCAATTGTTAGATAGCAGCCCATGGCTCTTCTGAATCCAAACTGCGAGTGAGTTTGCTCCTTGCAAAAGTCCTTCAGTTTCTTTTAGGAGCTCGTTCAACATACTTGTGAAATGAGTGTTTCAATTCATTCTCTTAGCTAAGGATATGCATAAGAGGAAAACCCTGAAGTCAAGGCACTGAATTTCACACCCCATTGTTTGAACATGATTACTAAGGGGAAAAATGTTTTCTGAAAAAATGATGTGTAGTCAAAACAGAATTTCACTTACTTAGCATGTTTGAATTTAAACTGCTTAGCTGAATAGTTTTTATCTTTTAAATCCACCTTCCTATATAAACAACCGTGTTTTTGCTATTTAAATTAGTTTAACTAGAGTATTTATTTAACGTCACTAGCTCTGTTTTACAACAGATGCTGGAAGCCCTCCATTCTGAATATATCTAGTAACCTTACTGACAATGCTCTTAGACCTTCCAAGTCTTCCCCTTGACTGTGTTGAACCCCCTGCTATACTGTGCAGGCAATGATCGATGCAAGGGCAGAGCAGTGGCCGCATTCCTCTGCAGTCTCTGGAGCTTTCAACAAGCTGCCTTGGGAGATGAGAACTTTTAGTGCCATGCCCTAAACCGGGGACAACCACATAACAGAGTGCTGTGGGAAGACGTGCTCTTCACAGTGACCTTGTGCCACACTTTCTCACCTGCCATGTCAATTTATGCATCACACATGTCTCCAGGCATGGGATCCCAAACCAGTAGCATCTTACTAAAGAAATTTGTTTAGCTTCTGACATAAGTTAGCCCATGACTTTTATCTGCTGTAAAAGCAATTTAAAAGGGTGTTCTGAGATCTGAGGCATGGTTATGTGTCTATCAAATTGCCCCAGGAATTGAGAGGTTAGGCTGTTCTGTGCAAGGCAATACACCCTGTTGAGCCTTCCCCTAGCTACAGTCCTGCCTCTGAGCAAGAGCGGCAGAGCCTACGGTGGGGAAGACACCCTTAGGCACAAAAGCTTTATGTTCTGTATGCATCTGTATCAACTATCAGCCACCGCCTGCATTAGTCAGAGAAAGATATGCACAGATCTAATTTTACCACTCAACATTCAGAACATGACAAATACAACTGCATGAAGAATATATCTGATAATATATACAGTAGTCAAATGGATTTGTCAATGTATTTTCTTATGGCAATAAAAATATATAGACTATTTAATGGTGCAATACCATAGCAGTTATTCAAATTATTTAATCTTATCTTCTTAAAAAAAAAGGTAGAAAAGGCACAGCCTTGTAATGAGCAATCACTGGGTGCTGTATTGATATACATGTGGCAATAGTTCATAATTCTGAATTTCTCCTTTTAATCAGTTTTATTCTCAGTGAAGTATTAATGAGTGTACCATTCCAATTCTTAATTTTTATTTTCTTAAACTGGGTAAACCAGTTCAGAGTGATGTTGATTTTAAGAAGCCACAGAAAGGCCCTAATGTACTTGGGCATGACAGCCAATCTTTTTACCCATGTGAGAAGTGCAGAGTCAGATTGTGATTGTTAAACTTTGTGAAGACAAAATATTTAATTCAACAGTCAGAAATATGCCATGTTGATTTCCCTTGAAAGTCATTGTTGTGTTTTCAAGTTGTGGAGCAAACACAAAGACTATTCAAATGAAAATACAATTCCAACTCTTATCAGAAAACAGTTATCAAGAAGCAGAGATCATTTTCCTACTCCCAAATACATTTGATACCAGATGAATAGCAGCTCTTCCAAAAACTGTCTCATCAACTGAGAGATGAAATATAACATTACATACAAAAATGTATAGAATTTCCTGTAATAATTCAACCAAGAGAAATTTTATAGTATAAGGAAAGATATTTAATCCTTCAGTTCACCTGTAACTCACAACTACACCCATATAAAATCAGAGGAGGAAGAGGTTTTGCTATGGTAAATGATATGACAGGTGACTATAGGGGAGAGGAAGGAGATACATCAGCATTTGGACGTTTGTGGGTGACATGGGCTCTAGGTGCTATTTCCCCTTATGTTACACATATAACTAGAACTGATGCTGAATCAGGCAATTATAGGTAGCCTGTCCACTGTGCAGAAGAAATACAGTATTTCAAACTGAAATATCAGTATAATTTTAAAATTCTATTCCATATGTTAATTCATAGTGAGATTTTTTTTCTGTTCAAGAAAACAGACACATACACATCCTACATTATTTCCAAATGCACAGCGAATGATTCAAAGTAATTTCTTATTTATCCTACATTTCCCCAGCTGCTGCCACACAAATTGTAAACAAAATCTTAGTGTACTTCACAATTTCATATGATTCTCAGGAAGGGCAAGAAATTGTGGAATTCAGAATACTAAACTGTACACCTCCTTCTTTTGTCAGTAAAGGTGTGGTCTGGACACTGATTAAGCTCATATCATACAAGAAATGTACATATTACATTTGCTACTGCTAACTTATTTCTGTATGATGTTTCCTTTAGAAGCCATTCTCTAATTAAAATTGTGAAAACAAACAAACAAACAAGCAGTGTTCTGGTGTAATACATTGCAACATTTCACTTCTTTCTTTATTCCATTTGTGGGTATATTGGAGAAAACTTGTAAGTGAAATCTATGTATTAGTATTTAAGTCAGGATTGGATTTCGTAGGAAACATTTAAATTGGAATAATCAAGCCAACCCGTGGCTAAAAGAAATTACACAGGTGGAAGTATTTGGAGTTCATTCCTAGTCTCATTCAACAGCTCATTTTGACAGTTTACAGTACCTTGTCTTTTGAGATAAGTGCAAAATACAGCCCAAGGGGCAAATATTTTGCTCAACGTGGACTGATGCATCTCCCACTCTGGCAATGCCACACTAAGATCGTAGCTTGAAAGGAGCATGTAGGTCAAGATGCCATTGAAAAGGCAGTGACACATGGCACTGCCACATCACACTCACCACACTGAAGGGTGAGCCAAAACAGGGACAGATCCAGATTGGCAAAGGGAATAGAAGAGTTTCCCCTAGAACAGGTCCACACCATGAGCAATTATGCTGGACCAAGAAAGAGGGTGGAAATCACAGAATCACAGAGTGGTAGGGCTTGGAAGGGACCTCTGAAGATCATCTAGCCCAACCCCACTACCAAAGCAAGATCACCTAAAGTAGGTTGCACAGGAATGCATCCAGGTGGATTTTGAAAGTCTCCAGAGAAGGAGACTCCACAACCTCTCTGGTAGCCTCTTCCAGTGCTCCATCACCTTCACTGTAAAGAAGTTTTTCCTGATGTTGAGGTGGAGCTTCCTGTGTTCCTGTTTGTGCCCATTAATGCCTATCAATGGTGGGGAACAGCAATCTCCATTCCTCTTGACAGCAGCATGAACATACCTCAATGGAATATGATCCCAAAAGTGCAGTCCTCTGGGGTGGTGTTGTTCCCTTGTGCCAAGAAGGGCAGAGTTGAGCTGATGCTTCAGCACATCATAATCTCCATCCTTCCTTAACCCCACTCCTTCTCCCAGTGTTGTACCTGCCATGAGAGACAGCCAAGTGGGGATTCACAGGCTAAAAGAAGAGCTGCCAAACTTGCCCAGTTAGCATAAGATAGCTAACAGGACTCTACAATATGTGAGCAACAATGCATGTGAGCATAGCAGATTAGTGGGGTCTGGCAGAAAGGGTAGATCACCAGTGTTTCCAATTAAATGATTTCTTGGGTTGGTCAAATGCAGAGTCCCTGAGGCAATCAGGCACCTCCTAGATGCAAATTTTCCATCTCATTTTTCCTGCTGCTATAAAGAATAAAGTACATAATCTTGAAAACCAAATCCATGTCAGTGCTAAACACAGGAAAACAAAAACACATGAAATGGAAACAGGGAAAGCCTCTTTAGCATACATATTTTCTCAGGGCAGTAAAAAAAATATATATAAAAATAATTTGCCTTTATGTATGATATGGTTTTCTTTGGTTTTGTAATTAAATAAGTCGCTTGGATCTCATACCCAGATGGGAAAAACTTTAAAATTGCAGTTTTTCTTTGGGTATGAAATGTAATGCATTCCTTTCTTTATTTTACAGGGACATCAAACCAGACAACATACTACTGGATGAGCATGGTAAGTGAATATTGACTACTTTCTCGCAGACATCTCTAATTCTTGAGATCTCAGTGACATGCTCATGACATGCTCTATAAATCAGGCTTAGATGTTGGACTCCTACCTAAATCTGGACTTTCTCTGCAAAGTCCCTCTGTCCACTTAGTGGATTTTGCAATTCCAACTCCTATTGAAAAAACAAAACCAACCAACCAAAACCCCACCAAAAAAAAGACAACAAAGCCACAAACAAACAAACAAACAGGAAAAAAAAAAAAAGAAACAATCCAACCAACCAAAAAACACATAACAAAACAAAAAGCAAACAAACAAAAAAACCAACCAAACAAACAAAACCAAACAAAAATCCAACCAACCAAACAGAAAACAACAACCAAAAAAAACCACTGATCTGGCACTTGCAAGATCTGAAGAAGAAGGAATTCAATATGAATTGAGATCACCAGGGACAAAAAATATAAAAATAAATACTTATAAATACTTATAAAAATAAGTTAGTATTTTATTAACAGGATTACTGTGAATCAAAGTAGTCCCTTTCTAGGGCCCTAACAGTAGAACAGTGGTAAGCACTTATTTTCTCTTTTAGAACATCTGAAGGACTAAGAAATCTCATATGGCATATTATTTCTCATGTAGATATCTGAAACTACTTTCCTAAATTCAGATACAGTATTTGGAAATTTGTCTCTAAGCCTGCAAAATTTTTATGGCTCTACATGTAGTTCTGGCCTAAATAACACAAAAAGACCAGACAACATAATAGCTTTGAACTTCCAGTACTAATTCCATGATTTCAAACTAGAAAGATGCGGTATGAAAAACAAACAAAAAAATGCAGCTGAATTTTTTAAACTTAAATTTTACACATATATGCTATGAAGTATTTTGCTAAAACCTCCTGCATCTTCATATAATTATTCATAGGAAAAAAACACATGAGAAAATACAGCTAAATACAGCATTAATGTTGTATCAGAACAGAAATATGTAGAAGAGGAAAACGAAATGGAAAAAAGGAGTTGTGTGTTTCCTACTGTGGGAAAGTCCTGTTATGCTTTGTTCACCTCAGAAATTGATTAAAAGCAGTTAATCTTTGAGAAAATATAAACTTTAAATGATGCCCATGTTACCATTATCTTTCAAAATCCATTGCAGAGCTGCTGGGTATACAAGCTAAAACTGCTTAAATGGGTAATACTGCAAACAGCTGGAGTTTGTCCCTGGGAATATAGAAGCTAACAAACCTAAACAATGCTGGAATTTCAAACCATCTAGAATTTCTGTAATGTAATGTTTCAGACCCATAAGTGTTAATTTTCCCTAGACACTATCATGAGCAAATAAGCATGAAATAGAAATCTCTTGTTTTCAAATCCGGGGTGAATTAAAGACATCAAAGGCAACATGAAATGACTGTGAGTGTATTAAATCTCAGATTGATGGCCTTTGAATGATGGTTGCCCTTATCTCTCCTTACCCTTCATCAAGGTCAATTACTGCACAAAATCAGCCTCTTATAAGAGCTTTCCTATGAGTTCTTAAGTATTTCAGAGAAGCTACACCGGAATCAAAAAAGAAGGGGATTTGGTGGTTATAAGCTGTTCAGCAACAAAATTATCTGTAGTCAGCTTGGAAATTTTGGGACAGATAGCCCCTCTTCTACAATGCGGCAGAATATTGCTCGCTCATAGTGCAGCTGCAGACAAGTGGTGAAATAACCATGCTTCTCCAGACTTGCAGATAGACCTTGGTCAGCAGAATTAATCAGCTTATGGATCCTTGGTTCAGAGACCTGTAGTGTGGTTCAGAGATGTAATTCTCTCAACCTGGATAAAGGCTCATAAACTTCAACTACTAAATGAGGTGACATCAGTAAGATAGGTGTTTGTACCATGCTCATCACCACAGGCTTCCTTTACAGGTAACTAAAAGGCATAGACATGTTTTAGATAATATGATTTTGAATGTCTGTACTATATACCAGTATCTATTCTCTTTGGTGACTCAAACAGAAGTTTTGAGCAAAGATATAGATACCCATCTTGTAGGTGTATCTTTCGCAAGATTAATGCTATCCTTGAAGTCCTTAAAAGCTTTGATTAAGCCACAGCATAGTAACACCAGTTTTACAGAATCGTCAGATTTCACTTAAAGAAAAAAAAGTGCTGAATATATGCACCATAAATATGCTAAGCTGTAGATGAAGCATAACAAATTCACCTAATATGAGTCTAACCAGGTGCAGAGGAAGAAACTTCGATTTAGCCTGATGCTTGTAAGATGGCACAACTGTTTCTTATACACTTGACTTTACCCTTAGGTCTTACAGTTCATTAAACAAACTGTGATTACACAAAATATTATGTGATTGAATATGCACAACATTTAGGACTGAGAGATTGTCTCAGTGAGTTAGATTTCTTTCACCTCTTTCACCTGAAGAAACCTAGTTTGGCTGAAGTCAAAGCGTAGTGTTACACCATTCACATTGCCTTACATCTTCAAGTAGTTAAACTGACTAAATTTCATAACCTATACCAAGATTAGAGATCATAGATATTTTTGTTCATTATAACTTGTTTCATGACAATTTATATGTATGACTTAGGAATCATACCTCAGGGATACAGAAGCAGCAAAACCAAGGTATTTTTCTTAACCCATAAAAATGAACAAGCTGATTTACAAAGAAAAAAACCCAAACATTAAAATATATACAACATATTCAAAATCATTCTGGCAGGGGAAACCTGAATTTTCCCATATACTTTTCTGCAAAGCCACACCTCAGCACTGCTGAGCATAGTTTTTGATGCATCAGTGGAACTAAATGTTTGATGATGATGTTGATAAGCATAACTACATGAGAATGGGATAATCAGCTGTTTAAAATTATATTCAGCCCCTACCAGAAGATGACTGCCTTGTCTCTTGGAGGTACTGTCCAGTCCACAGTGGAGTGTCCTTTGAGGAGAGAAAGTAGGAATGGTTTCAGGGTTCACTCGCTGAACTAGAATCAGACCTCTAAGGAAATGAATGCTGTCCACACAGCTCTTTGTCACATTTCCCTCTCAGCTTTCCCAGAAAGCTCTTCCCCTTAGGACCAACACTAATCTCTAAGTTTAGTAACAGTGCTGTGTTCTGCTAACATGCACTTGAAACAGAATTATTCCAGTGATAGATAGATGAAGGGCCTACCTAATAGTTCAGGAGAGTACTATTATTGCATTGTACAGCGAAAAACATTATAGAATTCTCTTAATTTCAGTATTTTGTTTCCTCTGCTATTCCTTTTTGTTGTTTAGAACAATATAACTGAAACGACAGTATTTAGAACTGAAAGTAGGCAAGTCTGGTCTATGTTGTCTTTTATTTTTTTTCTGAAACATCAAATAAATTAAAGATGTCTTAAAATCTTTCCATGATGTATTCACCTATGATGTCTAAGGACATGCAGAATGCCTAAAATTCAGAAAAAAAAATGTAGCAGCAAACTGATGAGTAGATAGCCTTTTTGTTTCAGAGATAATAACATTATTTCTATAGCAATTTGGTAACACCAATGATATTAACATTTCTCGTCATTCTGCAGAAGTTATGAGGCTTTACATTGGCATCCAGGCTTTGAATTGTGCAGAATGACTATACCATTATTACACTCTGTTTACAGGAAATTTGTAATAGTTTGATTTCCTCTCAGGCAAATTTTTCAGGACATTTTCATAAGACCCAGCAGGGCCCCTGATTGGCTTATCAAGGAAGAACTTCCAGATGGGTCACATCTAAGACCTCAGCCAGTATTCTGCCACAACCAGTGGTAAGGGAAGATACCATTCATGGAATGTGCCCTTTGCCATCCGTGTTTCTTATCACTCGCAATTTCTTTATTAAGATATTAGAGAATCTCTGGATATTCCCTGTAGATCCAGGATGAATCTTTGTTAATGAGTTTGCTACTGCCTCTTTGAAGCTGCTGCTGCTATTGGCCCTTACAACTTCCCGGAGCAACAAGTTGTGGCAATTCACCATCCTTCATAAAAGAAAAGTGGTTTATGTGTTTTGAAACATTCTTCTTTCAAAAAACCTCATATCTTCTTCTTCTAGAATTACAGGATCTGGTGAAAAGTAGCTTACAATCACAGTCTTCATGATAATCAAAAACTCCTTCAGCACTCTTCAGCTGAAGAGCCTTGGCATTTTTCATTTCTCCTTATAAGGCACTGCTCCAATCCTTTTGCCACTTTCTCTTGCCATAGATAGTGTTACAGGTTTTCAGTTTCAGCTCAGTAGAGCAACCATATCAGATCAAAGACCCATCTACCTGAGGTTCTTATCTCCAAGAGTCTCCAAAAAGTGAATTACAGAGCAGTATATAAAACAAGACACGTTTTTGTGGTACTTCCCCCAACCTCAGCCTTTTGTGATTGAGGCATTTCCCGAGATTGATATAGTTTCCACACAATTAATTGTTTTCAGTGGTCTTTTCCTTGGTCTTTTCTGCTGCCCACAACCTCAGCCTTTTGTGATTGAGGCTTTCGTGAGATTGATATGGTTTCCACACAATTAGTTACCTTCAGTGGTCTCTTCCATGGTCTTTTCTGGATCCTTGAGTGAAGGGAATTTTTAGCATACTTAAAATTTTGTGGCAAAGTGGTCCTTAGCTTGAACACATATTACATGAAGACAGTTTGTTCATTTTGAAGGTGCTGCCTGCTAATCTGAGTGCCTCCGAGACTTGGAACTGTTTCTTGGTGATTCTCAGTATTGAAATCACAGACCTAATATTTCACTCTTAAATTTAAGGGGACTAAATATTGTATTAGGTTTGGGGATTTTTTTTTTTTAGACTGGATTTTTGCAGCTGACAATCTTACTGAGTAATATACCCAGTGATAATTTTACTCGGTAATTTATTTTGTGAGAAACAAGGCATTCATATGTACCTTATCATATATTATGATGTTGTTTTATGATCATTAAAATTTTCCTTAAAACTCTATTTCCTTGATTACATGAGAATCTCTGCTCTCATTTGAAAACTAACAACAAAATTTAAAGATGGAGCCAATGAGCAATCTTAGTCTTAAAACCAAAAGTAGAATGAAAAAACCCACCCATAAATTCAATATTTTGAACCCTGATATTAACTTCTGAACAACGGAACTGGGAACATTACTACTGTATAGTGATGTACAGGGGACATAAAGTCGCCACTAAACTAAAGATGTACCTTATATGTGCGCACTAAGGCTGATCCCTATCATACTCACAGACAATTTTCAGGGACTGTGTCTCATTTAACCCTCTGACGTTGATTAAGAAGATGAATGTTCACAGCATAACTCATCCACCTGAAGCTACCTATACTTTAAAAAAATATTTGAAACACTCACGTGCCTACATGGCCATTAAACAGCCTACCCTAGCCTTTCAAAATGCACAGCCTTGCTGAACCCATCCATAGCAGTACAATAAGGTATCTAACTGATGATAAGTGGCAGACTGCCAAGTCAGGCCAAGTTCGTGTAGATAGGAGCATACGCTCTTGTAGATAGTACTGATGAACCCTGAGAGATGTTTTTTAAATTGTTCATAATGTTTGACCTTCTGAGGGCAAACCAGTTCTGAATTAGCTTCAAAATGTTACTGTGTTGAGATTTGCCATCATCTCTGATGCATGCTGAGTTGGTGACATTAATTCCAGTCTCATATTTCTTCTCTCTGCCCTCACTTTCACCCCTTTGATTTCAGACTCTGAGAAATTCAATGAGGTTTGAAGTCATGTACATTTTCCTCTGCTAAATGTTAGTCAGCCAGCCTCAGCCACCTCTCAGGACTTCTCTAAATTGTCGTTATGATTTGTTCAAAAATTAAATAATAGTACAAAAAAAGATCATTTGCCATTTACCTTAGATACTGGGATTTTAGGCCATGTGGAAAAATGAGGCATAAAAGCCACACGGCACTTCTGAAGTGAATGCATACAGCTTCTTAAAGTCATACACAGTGCTGTAGGTATTAATTTACACATCTTCCTTGTTAAAAACTTAACTGGAAGCTGAGTGTAGGAGTGCTATTTTTGAAACAACTTCCACTGAGATATTTTCTGCTTCCAATATACATGTTGGCATACACGAAATCTGTGCAATCTGGGAGGATTTGAAAAAGACACTCTGCAGAGAGATAGAGGGTTGTGGTCATTTACCTTTTCTTCCCTTCTCTCCAACATCATCTTACTGTCACATGGGATCATGCAGCCATTGGCATTAACCAATAAGCTCTTTCCCTGTGATACCTGAATTTATTTAAGTATTGATGGATGTGTTGTGCACTGCTCTGCCTCACAGCTCTTCATAAGATAAACCCGAGTGGGACAGACATCTGCTTAGTTCAACATTATAATGGGGGTACAGACTTGTTTTTGACATTCAGTTGTTCACAATAATATCCAGAAAAGGATATCAAATACAAGGTGTGAAGCTCAGATGGGAAAAAGTCCCCATAAAGGGAAATTTTGGAAACAGTAGGAAGTACCTAATATCCCAGAGTATTTACTGCAGCAATTTTCCTTTCCCCATATGCAGCAGTTGCAGGAAAAAGATGTATCAGAGGCTGATTACAAAGACTCCTAGGGAGAACTGGAGTCTGTCTCTTGATACAAACACACCAGGAATGCAAACCTTAAAAAACCCTAACAAGCCAAACAAAACAAGTCAGTAGGCTTGAAAGAATTGAAACCATTCAGAGGAGTACGCAGACAGGCAGAGGTCTGTCTCAACGCCCCTCCAGCCCTCCTCCACTGCCGACAGGGGCAGGGGGTTCCCTCCCCACCGGCCCCTGCTCTGACTCAGCCCCAGGCGCAGCCCCTCTCCGCTGCCAGCTCCTGCCGAGCTCTGTGAGGAAGCCCCGCGGCAGCACAGCCACCCGCCTGCCTGAGGGACACCTCGCTTTCTCTCCATGGCCAATTAACAGCCCCCCAAGCGACAGGCAAAGCCTGCCTGCCGGCAGCCCGTGTGCCGTGGCGTGGCCCTACAGGCAGCTCCTGGGCCGTGGGCTGGCCCTGCAGTGGGGAAGAGCAAAGGCGGAGGTTTTCCAGCAGCACAGACATGGGTCTGCTCTGCTTTGCTACAGGTACATGAGCTCCTTGCTGCTGCTGCACCGGTAGCAGGATGCAGAGAAGCTATGCATAACTTATCTTCCCAATCCATTCCCTACCTTGCAGAAAGGCAGTTTTAACAAAAAAAAATAAATAAAATAAATTAGCCAGCATATACAACAATGTGTTGTATTTTTGTTTTGTTAAATGAAATCTAATAAAAGGGAGAGAAAACAAGGCACTGCAGGAGAGGTAATTTTCATTGCAAATCAATTATTTGGATCAGTCTGAATGGATGTTATGTGATAGGTGTTTTGCAACAGTCTAACACGCTGGCACTCTAATAGGGAGCATCACTTACAATTCTGTTATTTAAATGACAGAACTTTATATTTATCTGTCTAAAAGAAGAAAAAAATATTAGCCTGCCGAGATCCATACAGCTTTTCATTCTACACTGTACACAGAATTGCTTAAAACTACTATCATGAGGTGGCTGTATGTGATTCGATTACCATTTTCAAGAAGCCTTCTGCCCTGGTGCTTTATTATTGCACAAATAAACTGCAAGCATCCTACACGCCACCTACCCGGTCTTACTCGAACATCTTGAAAGCTGAGGGCAGGCTGTGCTATGGACACTAATTCTTGTTATGGCAGCCTGACACCTTCCCCCCCTTATAAACTGATCACTTTCATCTACTCACAGTTTTTGTCTGCTGTATGCAGCTGTCTTCCTGGGCGGGCATCTTAGGAAGAAATTGTCAATAACGTGGAAGCAGATTTTTTGAGAAAAGTGCAGAAAGCTTGCAAACCATTTCATTGAAAACCTCTACTATGTCTTCCATTTAGAGAAATAACTTTTAAGTTTAGCAGTAGGATGTGACTTCTTCCTTTCTCCCTTCAAAACCAGCTCAGATCTGGCCAAATTAAGGCCTCTGAGAATTTCAGTTCACACATATATAGCTGCAGACTTGTTAGAGACTGGCAGGTGCATTTCCTGTGGATTTTGATCAGGATCTCGGTTAGACTGTTGGGGCAGTGTCATCTTTTGTTTAGACCTCTGTTGCTCCATCAGGCACCACGATAACATTCAACATCAGTCATTTGTTATACTCTTTTCATCTTTGGCAGCAAACACAGTAACAACCCACCTCAATAACTGCATCATGCCCAAAGCCTGCTCCATTCTGTGGACTGAATGGGGTTGAGATCTTGATCCAAAAAGAAAAAAAAGAAAAAAAAAAGTCAAAAAAAGCTGTCGCTCAAGACTCTAGTTCAACACATGGCACATTAATCCTGATCTGGGTGCCAGGGCTAAGCTAGGGAAGGCAGTACCTTTCCCTCTACTCTGTCCTCCACAACGGTATTGCCAGCTGTAATCACAGAGCGCATAAGATCTGCATCGCTCCACAATATAAAACTGAGATGCAAAACCTAATCACAGACTTATCAAATTAAAAGTCTGCAGATTTTCAGGCTGGATTTATATTCAGTTTACCTGACTATGACAAGCCAGAATTAACAACTATTGCTTTGCTGTGGTGGAGCAATTTAGCCTATGTTTATTGAAAACTATCCCAGGAAAAAAGTAATGGAAACAGCTTTGGGCCACCCAGCCTAATTAGTTCAGTTTAAATCAGCCGTCTGGCTGGTCAGGCAGTAAGTCCCCAGGCTGACTTCTTGTCTTTCATCTTGTAAACTTCTGTCAAATAAGTGATTATATGGGACCTGCTGCTGTTACATACATGCTTTTCTGCATAGGTTTGTAGTTATTGTATGATAAATATACCTTTTTTCTTCTCAGCTTCCTTTCTGCCCTGAAGAGACTGAGAAAAAGCCACTCTGATGGTAATCTGAAGTGCATGTGACAGTAGACAGGTGTCATGAGTACTTGAGATTGTGAGGGATGGCTCTAGCTAGAAATAAGGAGAGGTAGATTTCAGAGATAGCTTCACATGCTGCTTTTCCATGTTACTGTTCTGAGAAGACAACTGTTGCTTAACATTCATAACAGGAGAAGGTTCAGAAGTGACCAGTAAAAGAGGTCTGGCACTGTGAGCAGGTAGTGGATGCAACCATCCAAAAAAATTTATTTCATCACTTTGTTGCTAATATAATTTTTGTAGTTATGAGTAAAATTTATTACTAGACTTCCTTGAATTGTTATATATTTATACAATTTAATTACTTTCCATTATCACTTAAAAGTTAAGCAAAGGAAGGAATATTTTTATGATGTGTTATTTTAACTTCTGTTTTTACTTTGTGCATTGCAGGACATGTTCATATCACTGACTTTAACATAGCAACTATAGTGAAAGGATCCGAAAAAGCTTCTTCGATGGCTGGTACAAAACCCTATATGGGTAAGTTTTCAAGCCCACTTAAAAATGTTAGTTAATTGAGGTTGGTTAATGTCATATTAAAAGGATTTAATGTTATAAAAGCATACAATAAATGTGATCATCTTCTTTTTATACAGTATATATGTGTTAACAATGGAAAATACTGGAGATGGAGAGATTTAACAAGAGCTTGGTCTCTACACTGCTTCTAGTCAGGTTTGGTTCATTTTCATGAAGCAGGTTGAGGAGAATTTCATCTGTGATACTTCCTGTATGCCCTTACATCTTGATACAAGAATATATGGTTGTATTTCCATCACTGTGGCTATGATCTATCAGAGAGCATGTAATACCAGTTTAAAAGTATCTAGGTACATCCTTAATTGCTTTGCTATGCTGAGTTCCTCAAAAAAGTCTGTGTTTAAAGTTACAATTCTATGTTACTAAATACTTAAGTGTTTGCCCTATGGCTTTTAGGGTCATTTTATATATTTTAATTACATATTTTAAATGTGTAGATAGATTGAAGGCTGGGAAAGTATATTTCAGTTCATCTGTCCTTTTATGTCTTAAAAGTTAAGTGTCTTGGCTAAGTTAATAATTCAAACTTCTGCTGCAGCTGAAGTACAGACGGCATCTCCTGAAGGTCATTTGTCCCACCAAATTTAGGCTAGCTTCTGCAGCTATGTGTGATTTGTCTTATTTGTGGCTTCCTACACATCTGCTATTCTAACTCTGTGTGTGTATACAGAATTGTAATTGACTAAGGAGATGACCAGTTTAAGATGAAACATATTTGAATTGTGGAAACCATACTAACAGATATGTGTGTATCTAACAGACTATTCTTCTATCATATTCGTGGTTCTGGATATTAGCCTAGGAGTAAAAGCATGTGCCCAAGAAATAGCAATTAACACTTCTGTTTTTCACGGCACAAAGAGCATTGTACCAATCTTCATGTTGAAGCAGGCAGGCATCTGCAGGGTGCCTCCATACCAGCTGTGAGTCTGCTCCAGTGCCTGGGACTGCTCTTACACGGACTTGTATTTTCATTATGAGCTGATTTTTGTCACGAATGAACACTTAGCAGGGGCTAGAGCGCACTGCCCCTGAGCAGTTTGTGTATAGCTGTCCTGTTTAGGCACTCAGTAGGAAGCAATGGCATGTGTGTGGCCACACTGCGCCACTTGGGTTTAGGACTGTGCACCGAACTGGTGCTGGTTAGCTCGCTCTTATAAAGGTACTCAAAACAGACCAAGAAACATCTAGTGTAATCCTGACTCAAGCATTTCAGTTATGCAGAGGAATGAGGTTTTAGAGTAACATTTTGCGTTGGTTAGCTTTAGTGTCTAGTTCAACATCTCTACTTAGATGTGGTTACAACTGCACAATCATGAGGTACAGAGCATTAGGCGATCAAGTCTGCATACTGGGCTTCCCCTCAGGGCTGGTACGTGAGTATTTAATGTCACACCATAGGTTCACTATTCATTGTGGTAGAAAGAGAGGGGAAGGGGTGCTACAACATCACTTACAAGAACAGTTTTTATTTAAAAAGAACTTGCTTGAGCATTTTTGCCAATATGTGGTGGGTTTCTTTGTAATTAAAAAAACAAACAAAAAAAACCCACAAACCACCAACAAAAATGCTAACCAACAAAAACTGGGATAAGAAATCATTAGGCTTTTCCCCAACACATGATGACTGAAATGTTAAAAGATTCCAACGTTTTGATATGGTAGTTTTGCATTTTTGTGAAAAGCTTATTTCTTGGAGCTTGCACATTCTGCTTAAATAGCTGCCTAGAATCTTCTAGTAGCCAGTGTCATTAGATATGTAAATTCATATTACAAAGGTCATTAAAAAATACTTTTGCAGAGTAGCCATTTTACAGGAGCTCAAATAAGTTTAGAATAGATGTTTTCTATATTTAATTGTGATAATGACAGTAAACATAACAATAGAGTAATTTTTGAGATTTAATTTAGTGGACAATTAAATGGCTGTTTTGATGGCTTTATGTTTTTAACCTTGAAGAGGTTGTGTAGTTTTACATTAGAAAGCATAATTATTATGAAAGCAGGAAAAATCTGAGTACTTGCTAGTATCTTGCGTCTTATTTTGAGTGTGTGTAATGAAGATATCTTCTGGTGGCTAATGATCAGAAAGAGATTATTTAAAACAGCTATACAAAAAATGTATGTGAGCATTCTTCAAATATTTTGCTGAGAGTTAACAAGAAATTTAATGTTCTTTGGAGCATCTTTCAGACCATCTGCATGCATTGGTGGGTCACTACCTTCTTAGTTCATTAGTGTTCTCTGGCAGGGTTTTCTCATGAGAGAAAAAAAATAGCTTTTAACAACAGAAAGCACAAAAATCTGTAGCAATCTGTACTGTGATTTAGTATTTTAAGTTTAAAATTATTAAAAATAGCCCTATCCTTTAGGAATTCCTACCCTCCACCTCCATAAGTTGTTCTATGTCTAGCTGACATTTGCCAAGAAATGGTACAAGGAAGGAATTGCTGAGATTCACCTTAGAAAATATCTGTTTAATCTTCTTCTATTCAATGCAGAGATGCTAAAGTCCAGTCCACCCTGCTTAAATTCCACTTTTGTCCCTGTTCTCACTATTCTCCATTTGCTAGAAAATTCTAGAGTCCTTGTATTTAGCAGGAAAATACTGTTTTCCAGGATAGATTATGTCCTTTTATAGCTTTGTTGTTTTGCAGTTTCTCCTCAACTCAGGGCAGAGAAATGATTTGCCATTGAGTTTGAAGTTCTGTAGACATCAAAGCTTCTTTAGCTTCCCAGGGATCTAAACAAGCTCCTGGAGGGTTCCTGAAAGCCCAAGCTGATCCAAGGGAGGAGGTAAATTACAGGCCTGTAGAAGTTGGAAAATGGGGACAAGATTTTACCTTTGCATACTAATGAGCTGTTATCTTGGTTCCTCTCAAGTCACAGAGCTGTTCTGCCCCTGAATCCTTTGTCCCACACATCAGGTCTTCCCCATGTCCAATGATCTCACAACAAGAAGAAAGAGTACAAGAAAAAGGCTTCTCTTCCTTTTATGAATGCTTCCCTTCCTTTTATGAAGGGACTACAACACCATCCACGAGCTTACTTTCTTTCCAATGTGCCTTCCTTATGTCTTGGAAGTGCAAAAATACTGCAAAAGCCACAAGTGCAGTCTTTACTACTCAGAAGAGTCAACCTTGCATTTACCTGGAGCTATAAGAAGGCAGGAAAGCTTTTCAAGCTGTAAAAATCCTGTTTCTGGTGAAAAGTGATGGGTGAGGAGTCTCTGGCACAACTTGGTTATCAAAGCTTCAGCAAACCTCAGATATTAAGAATTTGACAGATAGGGCGAATCACTGCTCCTGCCTTTTCCTCAAAGTACGTTGATTTCAATTCCTTTCTTCTTTTAGTTTACACTTTTCATTTTGTGAAGAATCGTAAATTTAATGAAATGCTGTGAAGACTATTCCATTGCAGTGCTCAAATTAAGAAAGTTTTGAGTTTGCTGTTGATAATATGTCTGTATGATTTCTAGCTTTAAGGCTATATCAAAGACTTTCCATGTGGCTTTGCTCAAGCCATTTATACAATTATAGAGAAAGAGAAACAAGGAATTGAGGAGGTTGATTCTATGGTTGGTAGTAAGCTTTCATTACCATTTAAACCGGTCTTTAACCTTGGTGTTACAAGAGAAAATCGCCTTCAAGCAAGGTACTTGCTGAGCACCAGAACCAAAGAAACTTAGTGGTTCCCATGAGACATGCTTTAAATTATGCTGTTTTTCATGCTGATGAAGGCATGAGATCTCATGAAAGATTGTTTTCCCCCCTCTTGGAGGTTTATAAAGGCTTACTGTGATATGGATCCTGTTATGTTTAATCAGATATGAGGGCACTCTCCAACCTTTCCCTTAGAAGAAGTACTTTATATTATTTCTCACTTCTTCCTATGTCAAATTTAAGGAAAGAAACAGAAAAATTTTATCTCTAAAGCTTCCACTCCTATTTGAAATCTGATTGAAATAGGTTGAGAAATTGCTTGGGAGTCATTTCCTCACATGCAGCATGACTGCATAAAACTGGTATCCAGGAAAAAAGGGAGTGAATTGGTATTGTGTTGTAAAAATGCACTAGCTGTTCTGATTAAGATACCTATCTTGTAATGCTAAGCATGGTGTGAGTCAGCTCCTGCAGCCTTTGCTTAATCCCCCTTCACATTAGCCTTTCTGCCCCGAAGTCTTTTTCAGCCTGAAGTTTTCTCTGCCTATTTTTCCTACTTATTAAATGGTTATGCAGAATGCAATGTGTCTGAACCTGAATGTTTTTCCAGAAACCCTGGTAATTTCTCTGTGTTGCCCCTTCCCAGCTGATTCATTCAGACAAAAGAAATACCTTCCACACAAAGGCAACAAATCCTTGAACAATGGTGAATCTGAAAGGAACAAGGCCAGCAGCCTGGTGAGACAAGCTACTTCTAGCTGCTTCTGCAGTTTTACTTCTCAAAACTATTGACCTGAAATGCTGAAGTGAAATCAGCTTCATAGTGTTGGGAGGTCTTCAGAGTTTTTGTCTTGTACTGTTCAGATACAATGTGTGCTTTAAGCTGGTTTAGGAAACTTTTGTATCATTACACATTTTGTAATTTTATCATTACAAATTTTATCATTACAAATTCACTGCTCAAACCTTCTTCCACACCTGTGATTGAGGGTGTTGTCAAAGGCTTTATTGTAATAGTAGCCCTTTCAAAACTCATAAGTTTTCAGGCTGTCATTCTAAGCTGGCAAGCAATGCAGAATGTCCTTTGAGACCTAGCTGACTTTTGGCAGGCATGCCTGAGGCAAACAAATGAGCACAAGCAGTTGTGGGGAGAGCTCTCTGCTCTGCACTGGGATGTGAAGCAGTAAAGCCACCACAGGGCAGGACACAGGCCCTGGCCACAGTCTGTGCCTGAGGAGATTAAGCAGTGGCTCTTATTCCTGAAGAAAACTACTCATTAGTCCTTCTGTGTTTAAAGAAAGTATGCATTTGTCTGACTGGAAGCACCTCTGTGTTTGTAATTTTCAACACTGTTGCATGTTTGAGTGGAGAGGAAAAAAAAAAAAGAGATACTTCTTATGTTGATCCCTCATTCAGGCTGCAAGAAATGTGCTTGTATCTCAGAGAATATGCCTTCTGTTGGGCATGCATGCATAGTAACAGTCCTCTCCCTTGTAGCAGGCTGGTCAGCTACAAACCAAAATATGAAATACTAAAACATCTAGAAAGCATTACAGATATCACCTTTTGTTTATTCCTCACTCTGGCATAATTTAGATCTATTTCAGTACTATAGGACATGTTTTTTACTCACTGAAATGCTTCCTTTCTGAATGATCAATTTCTATATATTGGTATGTTTGTGAGTGTTGCAAAAACTTTTCAGTCACAGGTTATAAATTTGGAGTATTCAAGGTTTGTTTGTTTCTGATGGTAGGAGGGTTAGAGGGTCAGGTAGAAGCTTCATGATTTTCTTCAGCAGAGGCTGAATTTATCTGAATAATGCACTGTAACTTTACTTCAAATCAAACCAATAAATATATTTTAAGATATAAACACACCTGACAAAAATCAAAAGCCAATATAAAATCTGTAAATTATATTAAAAGTTTCAGCTACTTCCTTCCTGTCCTACAGGCTTGTTATCTCAAATTTTCACAGCCGCTTTCATACGTTGCTGTCATGGTGAAGAATGGCTGATATTACCAGAGGAGTGTGGATTTACAGAGAACTTCTATAATGTCAAAGTAATCAGTTTTTATTAATGAATACTGTGTGGGAGTACTATTGGAGTCAGAGGAAAGCTAGAGAATATCTTGATATCAATCTTACAGGTAAAGTAAAAGTATCCTGTAGGACTAAATTTACTTCTAAGGTGGTTACAATACAGCAAGGACAAATTTGGGATTTGGTTTTCAGAGGTGTTAAACTTGATCTTCCTTGCACTTACACTAAACTGTGTTCTGAAATGAAATAGTGTTTTGCAGCTCATTGCTTTTTGAGTGCAGCTAAGGCAGTATTTGATGCAAAGACATTTCCTAATGGGTTAGTAGTATGTGGGGCAGGAGGACACTTGACGTGTCAAGTACTCAGCCTGTCCTGCGAATCCCCAGTTATCCAGACCAGTTAATTTCAGTACTGTGGCAGAACAGCTGCTGCCTATACACTTGGCCAGTCTTCCAAATAACAAATGGGTATTTTTGGACACAATCCCTTCATCAGTTTGCTAGAAAAACTGGCACTGTAGCTATTTTGAGCTTTTGGATGGAGTAAGGAAGGTACTTCTGTTTCATATTCAGTAGTAGGGAACCATAAAACATTCATTGCTGCTGGGCTTTTTTTTCAATGAGGCTATCAACTTGAGGTTGTTTCTCTGAGGTTGATTCAGATATTCAGCCAATAAGGGCTTCTTTGTTCCCTTGCAAGGGCAAGAAGTGGGTTCTGTTCAGTGACTGAGTAATGCAGAGGGTTCTATGAAGACAACACTCTGAGTAAGGGCAGGAGAAGTGGTATAGCCATATGGCAAATTAATAAAGCACCCTAAATGTGGTATCTGTATTCAGGTAATAGTATAAAAAATATTTACTTTGATTGAATAAATTCATTAAACATGAGGATTAAAATTGTTGATGTGTAATATGTGAATAATGGTCCAAAGTCAGTTACTCTGCTATAACAAGTCAAGACCTCACACTAGAAAATTGCTGTCCCAGCATGGTCAGGCTTTAAGCTGCACTTTGCCTTACACAACAGAAGTTAGCAGTTGACTAGTCTAAAACTCTGAGTCAGAAAGCTGTCCATTATAATTCAGACCCTTTTAACCCATGAAAAAGTAAACACTTGGAAGTAAATTGACAGTTTGCCAAATCCATGCTTATATTCAGGGGGAGGGAAATTGTTTTCTTCCATTTTGCTCTTAAAACAGCTTGTATTCTGAATAGAAGATCACTTGTCATCACTAGAGTTTGAATGCTGTTTTCTGTTTCAACCATTACCTAGAAGAATTATTGATCTCTGTATTTACTTTTTTAGAGGAAATTGAAAATGTATGTGCACATATGTGTATGTATCCATTTATACTTTTTTATTTACATGAATTAATTTGTCAGAAATTATTTTTTCTTTCACAAAATTATTTGGAGTGCCAAGTATGGCTAAACCTGCAGAACAAGAGTATGGATATTCTAGGAAGCTGCTACTTCTGAGATGGATTCAGACCCACTAGACTTGCTGTTATATTCAATTTTTTATTAGCTTTTCTCCAGTATGGTTTTATTTTAAAAAGAAATAACCATTTATTTACTTATTACAGTCTTCAATGTATTACTAGAAAGATATAGTGCAAAAGTATCAAAAGACAAAGCTCTGATGAAGATTTAATTTATTAGTCTGAAAAAAACTCACATTAAATGGAAATACATGTTGGAGACAACCAAGAATGCACTGAAGCGCACATTTGGAGCAAAGATGGATGTGTTTCATGTAATTTTTTTAAAGAAAGCAAAGCAGATAAACAGTGAAAACATGGAATTATATGAATAAAAGAAAAATATAGATGTAGAAAAGAAAAAAAAACATTTAGCTTTGCATGTTGCTGAAGTTAAATATGTGCCTCTACTCATTATCATACAAGACACAGGAACATTCCTGATTTTATTCCTTGACCTGTTAAAATTAGCACAGAAGTCCCAGCTTGGAATGGCATTAGTTTTGAAATGCTCTGTCTTTGTAACCACTTTTGCGGTTTAGTTTGCATAGACACTTTTGTGGCTTTGCATGAAAGGTGTTGGATCACATTTTTATCACATGTGAAGAGTAATCCCCCAAACCAAAAGACCGGGTTGCTTCTGAGATCCAGACCTTCAGTTGTCCACAGCACTTGGGGTGACAGGTTTTCCAGGTGTCTAAGTGAAAGTGGAAAGTCCATGTAGTTCATGATGCCTGCCAAAAGGAAGAGGCTGTAAAGGTCCATTGAAACTTCTGGCCTTAGCCACTTTCATCACCCTGCTGAGCTGTGCTGTGAGACAGTTGTTGCTTAAGCTTCATTAACCTCACAGGATTGTAGGGGGATTCTTGTTAGCAGGGGCTTCAGGAGTCTCTAGTCCAGCCTCCTGTTCAAAGCAGGATGAGCAGTGAGGCGGGACCACATTACTACTGTTGACACTCTTTTGGCTAGCTCTAGAAAAGACGTTCTCCATTGTGTCAAAGATGTTTGTTCATGGGGAACTGTGAGGACTTGTAAGACATACTCATTGCATTACTTCTCCACTTGTCTTCAAATTCACTCTTGCTGCTAGGTCTGCTATTACTTGATTTAGCTTCACTATTTAAAAGCTGTGCTTCCATCATGCAAACTTCTACTGCCTTCCTTCTCACTGAACGGGATAGTAACTACAGCCCTCAGCCAAAAGAATCTGCAGGACAGACTGAGTATTAAACCCATGTATTTTCCTCAAAAGCCATTGCTCAGTAGAAATTGCTTGAGGAAGAATATTTGAACCTCCCTTACATGCACTCTATCTCACTTCTTTTCATGTGAATGGACACAATGCAAGGCAGAATCCTTGCATTTAGGTAGATGGATGGGGCTGACAGTTTAAGTA
Organism: Chloroceryle amazona; assembly: GCA_027560015.1. Taxonomy (NCBI): domain Eukaryota; kingdom Metazoa; phylum Chordata; class Aves; order Coraciiformes; family Cerylidae; genus Chloroceryle; species Chloroceryle amazona. The sequence continues at coordinate 6,906 of JANHFX010022368.1, read as the reverse complement.
TTCTTCTCATACAAATCCGTTATGATGAGAGGATATGTTCAGAAAGGATGCACACAGCAGAGCTGTTGCCTTTGTTCGAGGCTGTCAAGCTCAAACCATACCATCCTTTGGAAGAGCCCACCCAACAGGCTCTGGGATGGTAGTCCCAGCTAAGCCTGAGATCAGATTGAAATCTTGAAAGGCTACAGATAGTTTATTTCAATAACAATCCTAAAGAAAACTAATGTAGAATTTTAACATTTCTTTCAGATTATTTTTTTTAATTCACTTTTATTCTAGTCAGTTTGCACCCCAAATTACTTCTCTTGACATAGGTATTCTTTCAGCAAAACCCAGTGTTATGTTCTGTATTTCACAAGCTCTAGTTCTTCAGACCTTGGCAAACTCAAAGGTGGATATTTCACCCTGAGAAAAAAAACATATGCGGTATACTGTAAATCATATTGCAACTTCTGTAAGTACCCTCTCAACATGAGAAGTGGGTGCTTACAACTGCTTCACTGGTGCTGACTGAAGGCAGACAGTCCATCTGGACTGCAAATAGTACTGCTAAAGCAGGGGAAAAGGGGCTGTCTGCTTTAAAAATTAGCCACCTAACCGCCTGTTTTCTGATCTAGGGATGCCATCAGCTTAAGGTGAGAAAAGAGGACTTCAGAATAACAAGGCCAGTGGGCAATAGAAAGCCATTTTCTGCTGATCTGCTTAATGTGGGATGACTTGACCTTGAATTTTTTAGAACAAGCAAATAAAATAAAAATGGATAACTCAGTCACAGAATTAGCAAAACAGCTGCACCATTCTGGCAATGTTGTAGGTTACACCAATAAAATACTTTCACCTCTACCTCACAGAAATCAGATAGTGATCCATCCCATTATTGCAATGTTAAAGCTATAAAAGAAAGATGGTATCAATGTTATACCTATATAGCTCAGTAAAAAGGCCACAAATTCTATTTTCTGTAATGAGATATTATGCATCATCTAGGCACAGCAGGCAAACCCCATAAAAAATGTGGTGAAATAAACCAAACCTCCACTACAAGGTGCCTCTGGTGATATTCAAAATGCGATGTTGGTTTCTGATGTGCAATTTAGATGCATAGATCCACAAAAACAACAGAAAAAATCCTGCCCATCCTCTAGGCATTGATCTATGTGATAGACTGCACACTTTTAAGTTGTGCCTACACAGATCCTGAGCAGCATGCAAACAAGAACTGAAGTACAACTAAACATATGACATGCCAAGTGGTGTTACGTTATCTGGAGGTAAGACAGCAATAACTAAGTGGGATGACTTTTATGCTTATTCATGCTCTAAGGTATCATAGCACAAGTTTACTTATGACAGAGATCCATTGGTCAGCTGTTCTCCAAACACACATATTCTTGAAAAAATGTTTACATGCTTGTAGATCTCCTACCAAACCTACTTAGAGATGGTCTTGTTGAGCAAAATGTATAGGATAACTCCCATTCGTTCATTGCTTTTTATTCTAGGGGTCAGTGTTTTGCCTCATCAAATTCATGGACGCCAAGATGCTCTATTAGGTTTGACTATTCAAGACTTTCTGAGGGCAGGTTTGGAGTTGTAAATTATTAGGTTGTCATCCACAATGCAAGCACTGCAAAAACTCTGACAGAAAAGCCTTTCCTTTAATAAAAAGTGCTTCTCAAAATGCCATACATAGTCAAATCCCAAACTGCCAGCCTGAAGTATGTGTGACCAGATTACATTATTCATTGCAGCATGCCCATTAGAAAGTGATGTGATGGCAATCAGGTGATAATGTAGAACATTAGACTCAGTATCTGGCCAGAAGAGGCTCACATGGTAATTGCAATCTCACACGATGTTACGGTAGGTGATAGCGTTCTGAAAATCCCCAGAGAAATTGTTGTTTTCATAACGTGTACTGAGATTCTGCTGTGAAACAATTAGAAAAGCATGACTGACTTTTCATTTCATATTCTCTCTTATTTATATATGGTTTTCTGAAGAAACTATTATGGTGACATATTTTATTGTGCTTTTCTTGCTGAAATTAGCCAACTGGATCCTTGTTTTGAAAATGTCTTTTTTTCTTCCCCCAAGGAAAGTTATTTTTATGGAATTCATTACATGACAGTGTGTTTATTTCTAGTCGTGACAGACTTTTTCTCACAGCATAGAATCAGTGTCATATTTGTATTTAATTACCATTTTCCTATGAATATGCCTTTGAAACCCATCTGATTAATTCTATTCAAATTAAGGATAAGGATGGGATTTACCCTGTTCCACATCTCCATCAATTACAAAGAATCACCTTGCTTGCAGATATTTGTCCCATTATATGGTTGCATTTACTCTAAATATTCCATGTCACATTTCCATTCAGGAATTCCCCTATTACTTATTTTTATTCATATAACATAAAGGTTAAATGGACCAGGTAAGAATTAATATATAAAATTACTGACTTTTGAAAAATCCTGAGCAGTGAAGGTCACTTACTGCCAGCAAACCAAGGCACTGAAACGGCATCCTGAAATTGCAATACCTGAAAATGTATTTTAATTAATTTCATCCTTATGCATTTTTCAGGTGTCCCCATTAATGATCCATAGTCTAACTTTAATATAATGGGTTTTGTTTGATTTGATTTATTCTTTTAGCTCCTGAAGTGTTCCAGGCCTTTATGGATGGAAGTCCAGGATACTCGTACCCAGTGGACTGGTGGTCTCTAGGAATTACGGCATTTGAATTACTGAGGGGTTGGGTAAGAATGATAGGTTTTGTTGTTACTTAATAAATTGACTGACAGAAGTCCCATAATTTGGAGTTCCCTTGAGTGCATCCTTCATGGATAAAAAATTGTGTGGATGAGGCTGCAGTTCAGGTCTGGAGTGCTGTCCTGAGTTCCTCCCATCTGGAAATATTCTTGGGAAAGTTTTACCCCCCTCTTAATTGTGTTATGAAAGTTTGCCTAAATTTGGCTAAGGAAAGGCCTAATCTTTTAATGGCTTCTCCACGATGCTGAATTGGAAACAATGTGGTTTTTTTTTTCCAAATAGAAGTTGAGTTTCTTCTGGCTTGATTATATCTTTGATTCTTGTGGCTAATACTTTAAGAGAATTGATGTAATATCCTAAGCTGCTTGGTCCAACTACAGAAAATGCTTATCTGCCAGTGCCCTTGTTACTTATCTAATCACTTATGTGAATAAGCTTAATGAAAAGTCTTCCTGGGCATCATCAAATATCACATAAAATAATGGAAAATTCTTTTCCATTTTGATTCAAAGGATTGAACTCGATTGCTTAATCATAGAATCATCAAGTTTGGAAAAGACCTCCAGGATCATTAAGTCCAACCTTCTACTTCCATGGTCACTAGACCATGCTATGAAGTGCCACATCTACTCGCTTTTTGAATACCCCCAGGGATGATGACTCCAACCACCTCCCTGGGCAATCCGTTCCAATGTTTAACTACTCTTTCACTAAATAATTTTTTCCTCATATCTAATCTGAATTTCCCCTGGCACAACTTGCGGCCATTTCCTCTTGTCTTGTCATTAGTTACGAGGGAGAAGAGGCCAGCACACACATCTCTACAACTTTCTTTCAGATAGTTGTAAAGAGAGTGAGGTCACCTCTCAGACTTCTCGAGACTAAACAGGCCCTATTCCCTCAGCCTCTCCTCATAGGACATGTTCTCCAATCCCCTAACGAGTCTCGTTGCTCTTCTCTGTACCCTCTCCAATACCTTTATGTCTTTCTTATACCGTAGTGCCCAAAACTGTACGCAGTACTCCAGGTGTGGTCTTACCAGTGCTGAGTACAGGGGCATGATCACCTTCTTACTCCTGATGGCCACGCTATTTCTGATACAGGCCAGGACACTGCTGGCCCTCCTGGCCAGTGGGGCACAGTGTTGGCTCATTCAGTCGGCTGTCAACCAGCACCCCCAGGACCCTTTCTGCCAGGCAGCTTTCCAGCCACTTGTCCCCAAGCCTGTAGCCCTGCCAAAGGTTGTTGTGACCAAAGTGCAGGACCCTGCACTTAGCCTTATTAAACTTCATACAATTGACCTTAGCCCATTGGTCCAACCTATCCAGATCTCTCTGCAGAGCCTTCCTATCCTCAAGCAGATCGACACACCTAATTTCATGTCATCTGCAAATTTACTGAGGGTACATTCAATCCCCTCATCCAAATCATCAACAAAGCTGTTAAACAGGACCAGCCCGAAGACTGAACCCTAGGGAACACCACTCATGACAGGTCACCACCTGGTTTTAGCTCCATTTACCACCACTCTCTGTGCTCGGCCATTTAACCAGTTTTTAACCCAACAAAGAGTACACTTATCTAAGCCATGAACTGCCAGCTTCTCCAGCAGAACGCTGTGGGAAACAGAGTCAAATGCTTTGCTAAAGTCCAGGTAGACAACATCTAACGTTTTTCCCCCATTCACTAGGTGGGTCACCTGGTCATAGAAGGAGATCAGGTTGGTTAAACAGGACCTGACTTTCATGAACCATGCTGACTGGGCCTGATCCCCTGATTTTTCTGCACTTGCTGTGTGATCACACCCAAGATGAACCACTCCATAATCTTTCCTGGTATCGAGGTCAGGCTGACAGGCCTGTAGTTCTCTGAATCCTCCTTTCTGCCCTTCTTGTAGATGGGCATCACACTGGCAAGCCTCCAGTCATCCGAGATTTCCCCTCTTAACCAGGACTGTTGACAAATGACGGAAAGTGGCCTGGCAAGTTCTTCTGCCAGCTCCCTCAACACTCTTGGGTGTATCTCCTTTGGACCCATAGATTTGCAGGTGTCTAGTTGATTTAGCATGTCATTAACTGCTTCCCCCTCGATTATGAGGGGATTATTCTGCTCCCCATCCTGGTCCTCCAGGTCAGGGAATTGAATATACTGAGGATAACTGGTCTGGCTGCTAAGGACTGAGATAAAGAAGGTATTAAGTATCTCAGCTTTTTCTTCATCTTTGGTGGTGATGTTCCCCCCCTGAATCCACTCCCTGCAGCCAGAGACCTGCGCTGCCACGTGTTTCCATGGGAGCTCAGTCGGGGTTGCTACATCCCCCTGGCAGTGTGGCAGTGGCTTTTAGGCCCACTTATTGTTATATAATTGCGTTGGGTTTGGTTGTTGTTGTTTTGGTTTGGGTTGGTTTTGGGGGTTTTTTGGTAATTTTTTGGTTTTGGTTTTGCTAAATTTATGTTGTAATTTACTCATCCCTCTTAATGTAGAGGCTGCCTGGTGACTGCCAGTGTTTGTATCCCACTGCCGCGCTCCTCAGCCCTGCCCCCACACGTGCGCTTCCAGCGTTTTGCCAAGACAGCTGCCTCGCTGCCTGCAATATTTAAATATTTACTGTTCCCTCTGGAAAATAATAATTTAGGTACCTTTTCAGTATAATGATGTAGCTAAAGTAGCTCCATTTTTGGTTTTAATTTTTAATTCATGTTTGGGAGAAAAAGGATTTTATTGCATTGCAGTATGTTGTTTCCAAGGCATGAGTATTTGTGATCATGCTCATGATCATAAAAAAAAAGTGCCTGCTAGGCACTTTGTAATGTGAGACAGTCCATCCCACAAAGATCTCATAGTTTCATGTAGGATGATAGACAAAGGTTATTAGAAATAAAGAACAATGATGGTTCCCATTTTTAGATGGAAGATTACATTTCAGAGTGTCTGCACATTGTTACTTCAATCTGGAAGCTATGTTTTTCAAAGGCCTAAAATCTAGTCAATATATTTTGTATTTCCATAGAAGTGGCAAAATTCATGGTCCTGATAGAAATTTCTTTCCCATGCCATATTTCAGGACATGGTATCAAAGTACAGGAGTATTGAAAACCATTATTAAACAAAAAAAAAAAATTCTCTACTATCATTTTAAAAAATTCCTGAGTTCTCCAGCTAACATTCTTCCCAGGATGGAAAATTTTAACCTGAACAGCTAAGGTGTGGCAGTGATAGCCATAAAACTTTCTCAATGTAGTCATAGATGGTGGTACCAGATGCACATAAAATAAATTAAAAGAACAGCTTACTGATTTTATATCAACTCTTTCACCAATGAGTGTCTCCGAGAAAGCAGCACAATGAATGGTTGTCTAAGGAAAGCTGAACTTCCAAGGCTAATCACAAAAGATACCTAGTCATTTTAATGTATAAATATATAAAATTATATCCATTTCCCAAGTAACATACAGTTGTTTCTCAGTAAGTCTATCTGGCTACAGACAAAGCAAAAATGAGACTGAATCAAGTTTCTTTTTTAAATAAAAACATTGCCATCTGTCTATGCTCCAGTCAACCAAGACAGCTGCTTTTTTTCTCCGGAAGAGTGGCTCTTGCCCAGCTAGAGGGTGACTGGGCAGCTCACATCTTTTTATGGACTAAGAAAAGGTTCATTTTTCCCTTAACTGCTTTTCTAAATTTTTCTAGTCTAGACCAGGCCTAAACTAACAGCAATGATGACAAAAGAGTAGTTGAGGAAATGTGCTTAACCAAAAGCCTGTTGTTCTCTGCAACAGCCATGAGCTCCAAAGCTCCATCTGCTGCAGCAGCCTTGTGCAGATGGTTGCAGAGTGGCAGCTTGTGTGTGCAAGGCTGCAGGCTAAACCTGCAGGTAGGCAGTCCCCTCCTTCTCCACAGCACTTTGTTCAGCAACAAGAAGAGAGCCCTACTGCCACAGAGCAAAAGGGGTGGATACTTGGTGAAGTCCCGGGGATAAGGAAGATGTTGCACTGGGCAGAGACATTTGGAGATGTGATTCTCCAGTGGCAGCATGGTGCATGCTGGTTCATGGAGAAGGAAGGAAGGAAGGAAGGAAGGAAGGAAGGAAGGAAGGAAGGAAGGAAGGAAGGAAGGAAGGAAGGAAGGA
>JANHFX010022367.1:55000-113929 GCA_027560015.1 Chloroceryle amazona | reverse complement strand
AGCAAAATATCTAGTACTATACTTTATAATAATCTTAAAATATATATATATATCATAAGCTTGAGCCAGCAACAGCCATGGCCCCAAGCACCATCTCTACATGTATTTAAATACCTCCAGGGATGGTGGGTCAACCACTTCCTTGGGCAGCCTGTTACAATGCTTGATAAACTTTTTGGTGAAGGGTCAGCCACATCTTAGTTGTCAGAGTGAGTTGTGGAGGACCCACGAGGTAGCAATAACAATGTCCGTCTAAGAAAATGCAAGTTGGTCTGCAAGAAGACCAGTATCACAAATAGACCATACCTATTCTGGGGTAGGACACTCTTTATCCTTGTTGATAGATTTCTTGGACAAGAGAAAAAAACAGAGTGCGAGTCTGCATCATGATGCTAAGGGAATTCTTCTGTAAGGCAAAATGGTATAGTGCTAATCTGTGCTTAAATAGTGTTTTAATGTAAACTAAGCAAAGTCTGTAGAGCACAGCCAGAATTCCTCTTCTCAAATACAGAGTCTTGCTAATGTTACATTTACGATGACTAGTCTTACTAATGTTATTTTTTTTTTTTTGTCTCCCTTTGTAGTTTAGTAGATCTCTCAGTCTCTTCTTGAGTTTCATCATTATTGTCCTGGCCTGCCTACAGGGTGATGATTGGTTTTTTTTTAAGAAAGGAGAGTTGTATCCCTCTGCTTGGATTGAGAAAGTTTTTCTGTCTGTGTAGCTTACACTCTCGATAATCAGTGTATACTTTAGACTATAGTATACAAGGCAGTGACTGCTGCTCTTTCTGTAGTGGCTGTGTTAAAGGTGAGAACTGTAGTTGCCTAATAGTTAGGCCACTAGGGTCTCTGTACAGCCACTGCAGCCGCAAACACATCCCCAAAGTGATTTTTGTCATGTTAGCATAGATGACTTAAAAGAGGATGAATAGATCTTGAAGGGTGTCTCACTCTCCAAAGAAACATCATAAATGACTAACTTTCATGGACCTTCTGGAAAATTTGGCCTAGTTTAAATTACTAGTTCCCCTTAAAACCTTTTTAAAATATTAACACTCGTAAATGAAAATTGTTGTGAAATGACTAGGATATGTTGTAATGAAATGTCTACTATTTAAAGATTGACTTCTTCATAACTTCAAAACATATTTTACTTACTTTTTGCCTGGACTCTTAAGTCTAGAAATGGAGTATTCAGCTTCCAAAAAATAGCAGTGTAAATTTGCAACATCATCACAGTCTTTTCAGAACTGGTGGGAAATGATGCCACATCTAATACATTATTTACTGAGCTACGATTGCAGGAATAACAAGTATCTTAATTAGTGGAATTAATCAATTATGCCTTCATACATTAGTTGCCTGTAGTTCTCTATAAGAAAAAAAGTTTCTTCTGTTATTCTACCTTTTGAAAATGTGGTTATCGTGCTCTCCTTCTTTCAAGCATTTAGAACAAAGTTTTGATAACTTAATTACATGCCTCATTCAAATGCAGGATCGTATGAACCTGTAATGGCTCAAATCATCTGTTTACTAATAATTCATCCAGTAGTGCTTTTTTTTTTTTTTAAGGGAAAGGGGAAGGGAGAACCTTATCTGCAATTTCACTTTGCTACAGTATTACAATTATAAAAGAATAACAATATAGTTATACAGTCTGCCATTTAGTTCAGTGTTTTTGGGTGCATTTAAGCTATTGAATTAATCTCACTTTTAAACAATAGAATATAATACTTTAATAGCTTGCCTTTGCACTGGCTTTGTGGGATGCTGAAATTAGTATTATAATGCACTGTGTATAGTTCCTGCTGAATCTGATTGCTTTAGCAGCAGTCAGTTTGATAGTATCAGGTTCCAGCTTGCATTGCTGGGTCAACATGGACCCAGGCCATTAAAGGAGAAAGGTTCAGGGAAAGTTCATTTCTATTGTTTTACCATGGTTACAAAACAGAAAAAAAGAGAAATCCTGCATTTGTAACATATTGCTTCCTTGGGCCCTGAAGGTAGTATGATCTTTTTTTCCTCCTAAATTGAACACAGAAATATAAACCTCCTGATTATCTGTAATGTAAACAAAAGAATATTTTCTGATCACTTTTGAAGTAAAACACAGATGTTCTCCATTGACTGCTGATGTCATTAAACAAAATGTTTATATTCATTTAATTTGATCTTCCAAACTGTTAGCATTTAAATTTGTTACTAGGTCAATAGAAAAATTAAAACTTCATACTGGCTGTTATAATACTGACTTTTGTTTACATAATTTTAACTTTAATTAACTCACAGGAAGCCTGTTGAAATAAGTATGTTTGCTTTTTTTGTTAAAATAGAACATGACCATTGAAGCATTTTCTTTTTATTGTGGTTATAAAATAAAGAAGCATTTTCATGAAAAATCATTTTCCTAAATAGGATCATATGTATTTAACATTTACCGTAAGGTTGTAAACTACTTGTGAGATATCATTATGAAAGGGTTTAAATCTTAATATAAACATGTTTGTTGCATATATAAGAGAAAAGAGAAAGGATAAAAGACTTCTCACGGAATTAGTATGTTTTACATGTGAACTGTTGAAGAAAGCTAGTTCTACATTGCTGAGTACTTCATTCAATGAGGTAAACTGTGTAATGGGTGTAACATACAATAAAAATTTGCTATCTGTGCTGATATGAAGAAATTCTGTAAAGCAAAAGGTTGCACAAGCATTCTCTTAACGGAAAGATTTACATGAAATTTGACTGAACTCTGAAGGTTGTGACAGCATAATCTTCAACAGTATGTTTTTATTTATAGAGGCCTTTATGTATTATTCCCATAAGCCACTTTTTAGATAAGTGAAGCTATTTGAAGATCTGACTGTTACACAAGTCAAAGAGATAATGGTGTTCAGGACAGTGTTAGTTATGGAAACTAGCTTACAGGGATGAGTGTGTAATTGTTATTTTCCAGAGTTGCCTGCCTTTATTATTAGTAAATGCGATCTCATTAAGAAAAGCAAATTTCAGATATGCTGAGCTGGACCAGGATGAATATGTATTTTAATTTAAGATCTTTGGTGAACATACAGATAATATTGTTGACTTAGTATGTGTCATTAATCTTCTAAGACAGTGGTGCAAGGCGTATGCTCTTGGGTCTGTCTACCCAAAGAGATTTACAAGAGAGGTCTGTGGTCATTCAAAAGAGTCATCTCACTATACCATTGCTATTGATTGAAGTGACGTTTGAGTCTTAACAATAATGTTGTGGAAAAGAAAAAGGGAAAAAAGGAAAATACATGGTTGTTTGACATACACGTGAGTTAGGAAGCTTTATAGGGTACAAATGAGTACTAAGTAAACTATTACATGTTGTTTACCCTTGACTAGTCTTCTAGGTTTGATACCATTAGCAAATGTCATCTGTTTTTTCAACTGACTGTGGTGCTCATTTTCATTCTTAAATGATTGTGTTAATGTAACTGTGCCCTGCTAATCATCTGCAGGGATTGCAGTCTGTATGTATACATACTACAAAGGTAAATACACACATACATATATGTATATAATAAGCAGCCGTATAGATAGCGATTCTTTCATGATGGGCAGACTGGAGTTACTAATCTTACACCATTAAGTGCTTGGTGGAAGAGTCACAGAAGCTAGAGTTGACCCATTTACATACTATGTGTAGCTCACTTGAGAGGTGTGGAGTCTCACAACCCAGTAGCAGAGAAGATGAGAATCAGTACTTACTAAAGATGATGAAGACTAGACTGATTCCTTCTTTGCTTTAAGGCTTTTTGAGACCACATCACCTATTGCCTTGGGTTTATCAGCCTAGAATCTTCTGTGTGTGGAGTGTGCCACAATATATGGTCTATATATATTTATATGTATATGTGTGCATATATATACACAAACAAACAGATATCTCACACAAAGAGTTACCGTGTCAGACAGAAAGCTTTTGCAAGGACTAAATCTCCTATGCTTAGGAGTCCAAGACATATTTTGTCATGTTGTTAATTGTTTTGTTTTGTTTTTTCTTAAGTCAATGAATAAACAGATACATTGGAACAGATGACTGCTTTACTGCCCCACTTGCCAGACTCCTTTTGTGTATCTGAGACTCTCTACTTGGAAGATATTGCTTAAAACCTGTAAAACTTTTATCTATTTTAAATGACATTGTAAAGAGAAAGCATCATTACAAACATACTATACTTTGCCACTTTATTCAGTTCTATTAAACAGAATACATCTGATATCCAAATCAAGAAAATTTAGTAAAGCATCATTTATTGTGACAAAATGCTACAAACTTTCCATTTTAATGAAGCACCCTTTTCCTCAAATATAGTTAGACTTTTTGAAAAACCGCATGAACACACTGTTGGATGTCCTTTTGTATCAGAAAGCTATTAAGTCAGGAAGACATCACCCTGAACGTCAGCCAAGCACATAACCAACCAAGCATGTTTCAGGACAGGATAATGTCTAATTTGATTCTTGTTCTGTGAAAGGGATAGTCTTCTGCTGATTTTTTTTTTCCCTAAAAACTTGATCCTTTACCACAGAAAACTGCCCAATTCTGAAAAAAGTACTTATTAACAGCATAGAAAGCATATGGTTTCTTTAAGCAGGTGTTTCTTTGGTATTGTCTTTAGTAATGGAGAGAAGCTTGCAGCTTCAAAAGCTAGTATGAAGTCTCAAGCAGATAACATAATAGGGAAAACATTATCATTGATGAAAATGTCCCTCTTTGTTTGATCCGTGACACCTTGATTAGTGTTCACAACACCTCAGATTCAGAGATGATCAGGCAAAACAAAATCAGGAGAAAAGCTTTTGAATCAGTTTATTTTTCCTTTCTGAGCCCTCAACTTGCATGTGGTATAACATTTTCAGAGTTTTTTTCTAAAATTAAGCAAGACAGTGATAAAAAACCAGATTTTTATTGGTAAGAAAACAGAACAGAAACTAAGGTGCTCAGTGTTTGAAGTTAAGGTTTTCAGAAAAGTAGAAAGTATGAAGAACCGTAATTGTGAATTGGCACCTACTTTAATTCTTGCCTAACTTAACTCTGGGCATGGAAAGAAAATGTATTTGGAATTGTTATGATTGATTTGTATTTCATTATCTTAATGCTGAGTCAGGAATTGAGCTGGTTGTGCTCTGAGCAGTATGAACTGAGGCAAAAGATAGTTCTGTGTGCATGTTAAGTGTAAACATATTCTAGGCCCAGACCATAAACATCAAACTTCATATGGATTTATATACTGGGCAGCTGTAGTATGCCCCAAGAGAGTAGGCTGCAACTCTGTGGTGCCATTTTACCATTTTGGAAGTCACATTCCTTTATAAATTTATCTTTTATGAAATTCTGCTCTATGTCCCGTGCTACTGAATATGTGAAGTTTATAAAAGGAAGAATGAATCGAAGGCATCTCAACCAGAATTAATCATGAGAGTGCATTTCCAAGCATTAGAATAACATGATGGATTTTGGTATTTTATTTTGGGCATTCTTCATTTTAGATACTGTGAACTGGTTTTGAGAAACACAGACCTTTTCAGACACAGTGCAACAGTAATTTAATTTCAAAGTTGGATATCTTTACTTCATAATGTACTTCAGAGATGGCAGGTAAAGAGACGAGCATATGCAAGTTTTCTAGTCACAGAGTACATAGAGAACAGATCCATAGCTAGACATATTAAAGTACATATTAAAATAAACTTGTCAGTAACTGGTTTATGCCTTTCTATTAGAACAGATCCTTTGATATCTTCCCATGTAACTGTTGTATGAATATTCACACAAATGGAATTACCAGAATTACAATGAAATAAAAATAATAATATGAAAAAAATCTTATCAGAAGTAGATAACATTTGTCAGCTCTGTTATCTAAAAACATGTTACTTGTAGTACTTAACAGAAATGACTGATTAACTTTTCAGTGTTTCCCTAGGATAGCACATTAGTAGCAGATTGTTATTTCTGATAGGGCAAACTTTACATTGGATAGTTATGGGACAGCTTGGAGCACTGGCTGTATTTCAGGCCTGCAAATCACATACTTAAAAATACTAAGGGTTATGGCAATATCACACCACATATCACCAGATATAATCCTCTCTAGGTTGATAGCAATGCACTGAATAACTTAAGTTGTTGACAGGATAAAAAAATAAAAATGTTTTTAAACAAATATCACTAATATTTCCACTTGGACCTACAGTACTGTCATATAAAAAATCTTTTATTTAATTGTTTTATAGGACTTGGGAGTCTTGGATTTGTATTCTGTATCATCCAGATTACTATACTACTACTGTTTAGGAAGGAAAACTGTGATACTACTCATACGGCTATAGATGCTACTTTGCAAAGAGAATGGGACATTGAATTTGAATGGTTGTTTCTGTTCTTTGCCTTGCACAAGGAAAAAAAAATACAAATTTATTTACTATATTCCATAGTAGAATATATAGGCCAAGCAAGGCTGTATCTAGACTTACAAGACCGGAACACCTTAACACACATGGGATCACGATTTCACAAACAGATTTTGAGGGACTGGATAAACAGATCAAGATTTTCTCCTGGAATATACCATGACTTATTTTTTTCCCTATGACTTCATATTTTACTGTGTTTTGAAAGTAAAGTACAACTACAGTACACAGAAAGGTTCACTAATTAAAGGGTATCTACAAGGGTCATTGCCCCTCTTGTGTCTCTTTGTCGGCACGGGCATTGTGCTGGGTGTTGCACAAACCCATTGCTATACTGATAGCTCTTTTCTGTCCCAAACAGTCTGAAGTCTGAAAGACAGAGATGAAACTAATGTGCAAACTATTAAACTTCTAGTTTAGGACTTGCTTATTGGTATCAAATAGAACTGCACTCAGTCAAGAGAGTAGAGTTATTTCACCAGTGCTATTTGTAGAGTTCTACCTAATATAAATTTCTTACTCTGACCCTATAAATTGTCAAAGAAACCTGTAATTTTTAATGCTCAGTACTCATCTGGTAGATTCATTCATAGATTTCTGTTTATCCATGTCTACAAACACACACCATATTATTTCAAGGTTTAAATTCTAGATTTTAACAGATACTGCATTGTTACCTTCAACCTGTGTTACATGAGCTGTACAGTTAGAGCTGTATAGAGTAATGGAGAGTCTTTTCAGTATTTCATATTGCTACTGTTAGTCTCAAATGTACAGTAAAAGTCACTTTTAAGCTTTTATTTAGGTGGTTCCAGCAATTCTTTGGAAGTGTACGGTTAATGAGTGTGAGTTTTCAGAATTAAAAATAAGGTGAATAAAGGGCAGTGAACATTAACCACAGTCTCTGGCAGAGGCTAGAATAAAATTTTTCATTTTGAGTATAAATAGTTCTTTAAAGGGCAACGGGTCTAAGATATAGGCAGCTTCATTAAAAAGGTGACAGTTCACTTGTTTCAGCATTTCATGCAAAGAATTGTGGCCAATTAAGTGATGAATGCATTCAGATATTACAGTGGATACACTTTTATGATAGGACTCCATTATCAACTGTTGTGAATAAGAATAGTATATTAATTAACAAACTGCCAGGAGATCCAGAATATTTTCACAAAATACTTCCTTGAATAGTACTTTTTTTTAAAAAAAACATTTTCGTATTTGAGCTTAAATCTGCATTGAAATGTTTATGTGTCTTAAATTTAATAGAGGTGGTAATGAACTCTAGCTTTGTGACCCTCTGAGCAATGGTGATCTTGTTTATTATGCAGGGGTTTTATTTCTTGTTGTGTTTCTGTTCTTTTTTTCAAATGGATCTCAAAATGGCAGCTGCTGCACAGTATGGCCTACTGGAAAACAAATGAGATGTTATTTTTCTGAACAAGTTAAACAAAAATTTCTTCAACAAAGATACTCACTTATGTTATGTATGTATGGTTATATGTTTTTGAAAGAGGAGTGTGTGATTATATGGTTTAATTCTGCTGTGAGTCTAATTGGTTATTTGTACATGCAATTATCTGATTTATGTTCACAAATTTGTAATTACATGTGCAAGTTATATGCAGAGATGAATGCAAATGGTTAGAAAACAAGCCTTGAAGCAGGACTGTTCATTCCAACTAAAGTTCATACATTTAAATCATTGTTTCAGGCCATCTGCAGACTATAACAGACATAACCACATCAGTTACACTTGCTTCACATTAGGAATAATCTCAGGAACTTGAAGTAGAAACTCTTTTAAAAAAAATTAAAGCTTAAAATTCTTTTAGTTTGTGTCATCATGGATTAAACCTGCCTTTCTGGCCTTTTAACTCCATGCTTGACATTTTTATAATATACATAGTAGTTGTTTTGAGGGGATGCTTTTATAATTAAAAGCCTAAGTAAAGATGAAAGCAGTTGAGGAAGAAACAGGCTTTGCATCTTTTATAGTTTGGGGTTTCATGTGGGTGAATAACACTGTTGGAAGGGATCATTTAGCTTGCGTATTTAAATTAAGGGTGTGGTATATGCTGTAAGGTTCAGTTGAAATGGAAAGGGCATCTGTTATAACTTGACAGAAAGAGCATTTGTGGGAAGCGTGCACTTCAGATCACTGCATTTTGTACAGGTGTTATAATATTTGTGTGTCTGTTATTAATTAGAATTATTCTGAAATGACAGCAGTATAAATTGAGGAAATAAATATGATTTTGCAAGGTTTTCCTGTTGCTATTGCCAGTATTCCTAAATAAATTTCTTCAGAATCTCCAGTGCTGTGCTTTCTGTACTTCTGTTGGATATTGAATACTCCTTCTGAAGCAATGTTTAGATCAAGTAAAAATATATCAATGTGGTTTAAATTTATGCATTAGTTCTGTTTAATAACTTCATTTAATTGTTAATTCAGTCTTATTTTTAACTCTAGCTTGTATGGCTGGCACCATCAGAGGCTTGGGTTTCACAGTTTTTACATAATCATGAGAGCCAACATACTTAAATGTTTTAAGAACTTTCAGGCAGATCTAGTGTTTCAGCTAATTAGATAAAGCAGTGAACTTTTTGGCTTAATTTACTTCTGACATAGTGATTCTGCCACCCAACAGAATTAGATTAATTTCTTATCTCTTTTTTGCTTTCCAGTAGATGACTTACAGATCTCAATTTCATTAAGGAAAAAGTCACATTTCAGTAATATTTTAAGCTTATGTACAATCACAGCTGTATTCAAATCTGGTACTGTGATTTACTCAGTAACGCTCAGATTTCTAGCTGGTTTTAGTTCCTTTCTTGTTCTTTAGATCATTCATATATTCAAGTAGTATGGTCAGTCAAGCAGAATCTTTTTCTTAGATTCTTCCATTGTGTTTGTAGTAAGACTTCAACCATGAGAGTTGGCAGGTGGTGGCGTAATATGTATTCTATATATTCTTGCACTTGTACCTTGCATCTTGTACTCTTGTATCAAGAAGATACACGATCTTGCTGAAAAGCAGAGTAATTTGATTTGCAGTGTTGAGGATGATGGCAAGGACATGATGTTGACATGACTGGTCTGTTAGGAATAGAAGAGTCTTCTCTATCTTTCCAAAAGCTTAGTATTCTAGTACTAAACAGTGCTTGTGTATTACTACTCTAAATAGCTTTGGAATAGCATATAGAGTGCAATATATTTTTTCCTCCATTTAGCTTAATTATTTGGCCCTCTGATAAACTGGTGCTGCATTTCTCACAAAATAGCAATTTTTGGACATTTTAGTTCGAAAATAGCAATAAAGTGTCCTTTTACTGCAATGAGGTAATATTTTATCAGTACGTTTTCTCCGCTACTCACTCCTGTAACACAATCTTAATTCTTTAGAATACCTTTCATATATTTCTTTGTGAAGATTTTTAGACAGATCTTTGTATTTATTTTTATCAGCATTGTTTGCTGGCTCAGTAACTCCTAATATGTCATGAGTTCAGTGCTAATTATTGCGTGAGAACATTTCTGTTTAACTGTGAGAAGAAAAATAAATTTCAGGTAATTGCACTGAGAGTTTTATTGTTTTATATGACTGCAAGTAAAAAAGACATGGTGTGATTTCTCATGTTTGTTTTACTAACTGCCAAAATAGATAATATGCCCAGTCTTAGAGTTGCATTCTTTTGCTTTGCTGTTGAGTGGGAGTAGAAGGGGAAAATTTAAAATAGTTAAGTGTAAGTTTTAGATCGATGTATGTTGTAATTTTTTTTGCCTTTAAAATGCTAGTTCAGTACATTAGAAATATTTATGAAGGTTACCTTGACAAGTGTTTTCCAACTGAAGGAATTAAATTACTTAGAAGGTTTAGTCAGTCTTCCTAGACCTTATTTTTCAGAATTGACATGACCTTGGCTCAAGTCTTATTAGTGTGAAGGCTGTACATGTGATGCTGAGAGCAGCACAGAATCTACCCCAAAAACCAAAAGTACCATGTTGGAAGAGTCTACTGTATTTGGTTACAGGTTGTCACAAGGCATCCCTGTCTTTACAGTAAGTCAGCAAGTAGCCTCAGGCTGTGACATACTCAGCACTTTTGCAGTAGCCATACAGTGAGCACATAATAACCCCTTCCAGTGGTTGTTCACCTAAA
The DNA here is from genome assembly GCA_027560015.1 of Chloroceryle amazona. Lineage (NCBI taxonomy): Eukaryota > Metazoa > Chordata > Aves > Coraciiformes > Cerylidae > Chloroceryle > Chloroceryle amazona. The sequence goes on along the minus strand of JANHFX010022367.1, from coordinate 103,319 downwards.
TTTCATTCAGCCAGCTTCTTTGAGGTCAAAAATTCTGTGTGAGGCTTTGAAGCACTGAGGGGAGGTAGAATAACTGGGAAATAAAGCCTAGATTTTCAATACAGACCTAAATGAGATACATAAATGCTGATGTAGCTAAAGTTGATATTGATATTCAAAGCTGTTCTAAGCAGTTCTAAGAACATAAAAAATACATTAAATAAATACACCAAATGCTTGTTACAGATTTGCTGCCTATCACCTCCAGACTGTAACTCTCCCTTCCACCCCCCGGTATTACTGATTATAAACTTCCTGGCCGATGGCAGCTTCACTGTATCATGTTTGCTCAGTTTCAGGTGAGGACAATATTTCTGTATGTGAAACTTACTCACAGGGAAGGTTAAAAATAAAACTATGAATGTAAAAATTGGACCCTGAAAATTACTAGTTTTGTATGGAAAGTCAGTTTGTCTTCTTACAATGGGTCAGAGTTGCTGTTTTCTTTAGGGATGTTTCATATATTGAATTAAAATAATGTTCAAGAGTGAAACTTCATTCATCTAGACTTAATTTTGCACAATTATTCCTTAAAGACAAGACATGAGAAAGATAAATCATATCATTATCTCAACTTTCTGGCACACTTCTCATTTTATAGTATATGCTTTGCCATGCAAACAGTCACCTGTAGAATGCTAGTAACATACTCCAAGGGGGTATATACCACTCAGGAAGAGTTTCGTCTGTTTTGGAACCAGTACTTTCCCTGGTGCTCTGAACTTTTAAGCGAAATCAGTGGGAGGTCTAAGTGTCTAAGGCTATCAAAGATAAGACCTTTTACATTTTAAACCATGGCTGTCTTCTGGCAGACAGTGAATAGAGCTGAATGAAAAATATGCGTACTTTTAAAGCTGGCAGATAAACCTGTACTTATTCTTCCTTTGTCTCTTTCCATGTGATTTTGTGGGACCAGATCATCTGCTGATTATGTCTGGTTTTAATTGTTTTCTACTATCAAAGTGATTTATAGAAGCAAGCTAATATTTAGATGATACAATTTGGAAGTGTATAAAACTTTAAAAGTATAATCACAGCACAGCATTTTAGTTGATAATAACCACCAATTCTTCCATTTTTTATTCTTTTATTCAGACATATATTGTTGTCCAGGTTCCATAACACAAGGAGGATGTAAAACTAATATATGTTGATCAAAATACCAAAAAAATAACTACTTTAGAGAACTTGCTGTATTTTAAGATAATGTTCTCTCAATTGGTTCTCATGTTTTGTACCTTTCATGCCAGTCACAGTGCATATGACATATACACCCTTTCCTTCAAAGATGAAAATGCTAGACCCATAGTATTTCTTGAAGTATTTGTGTAAGTTGAAGGGATGAAATACAAATCTGACCAAAAATTGATTGGTTTATTTTCAGTGTTTCTGGAATGTGTTATGAATATCTAATTACATGATGCTAAGGAAGAAAATATTTCCCTTACATTTTGCGTGTTTCAGGATTCAACTTCTATATCTCTATAAAAGCTTATATGTAAAATCTAAATTTGAGTAAAAAGAGTAGTATTGACAGTTTTTAAATGAAGATTTTTGTATCTCAGTGACATCATCAACTAGAGGAATAACTTATATTGTTCTGGTGTTTGAACTTATCTTTTCCATAATAAATCATACCTATTAAAATCTGATTTTGATACAAAATAAGAATGTGTGTACTTTGAAGCAGGTTTCTTACCTTGGAATGAAAGTGAACTTATCCTAATGTAAAAAATATGTAGGTCTTGACTATGCTCAAATTTAGGAAAAATACCAACAAAATAATTCATTAAGCTATCTTTATTATTCTGTTTATGATAGTTAAACTAGTTTGCCATGATTTTAATGTGTTTTAAAGACTTTATCATATAGCTATAAAAATTATAATTAATTACAAAACAACACCGAAGTTTTCAAATAGAATCCAAGTTATTATTTTTAAAGTATTTTTTACGTACTATTTTTTCCACAACTTTGGCAATGATTCATGCAAAATTCTTGCAATTCGTTCAATAGTTTGAAAACAGATATTATAAAATAGTATTTCAAGTTAGGAATTTGGTTAATGAAACAAGTATATAATACAAATAGCAAATTAAACCAGTTATTATTACTTAATCAGTTATTTCATATCAATTTTATATTGCATAGTCTGCTGTGACTCTAAATTAGATCTTCCATACCTTAAGAAATAACTCTTACATGTGTTTTTTCTGCCTTGTCATAAGGAACAAACCTTTAAACCGGTAAAGGCCTTTTTATAGTAAACTGGAGTTAGTGCTTTGTCACTTTAAAATTATATCAGGATAAAAAAAAAGATTTAATTCTCAGAAATTTCAGTTAAATGTTTTTAGTTGGATTGGAATTGTGAGTTTAGGACTTCATGAAAACTCCTATTTGGTAAAGTTTGGGAAAAGCATGTAAAATTTTTGAGTGTGATAGCCCTTTTGTGTAGAGTACTTCAGTCAGTTTGATTGTAGGAGGTGACCAAAGGAAGAATTTTGCCTTGGATATATCAGTATCATTCACCTATAATTTTCTGCTGACCTCCAGATTTGGTCCATGGGCATCGTCTTTTAGGCTTTGAAGAGGGGTGGTTTTATTCCTCAAAATAAAGACAAAAGCACCCAGGCTTCACTATGGCTATATTTCATAGCAGTCATCAAAAAGAGCCTTTGCAGTTGTGAAGTTGTTTTTTAAAGACTTGGAAGGCATTGGTAGGTTGCACATTATTCCATGGCACCCCACTTGTATTTTTTATGCTGTTGTCAGACCCTTCTGTACTCATATCACAGCAGTGAGAACAGTGCATCATGAGAGGTATTTAAATGAAGCCATTAAAGTTTTCTTACACAGTGGCATTTTTTAGGCATGTGAATGTATTAGAAACACTCCATTTAAATCAGATCATTTTTGTCTACAGTGTTTTTATAAGTTTTACATTTATTCATGGTATGTTTATTTTTATTGTAGATCACAAAAGAAAGTACAAAGAAAAATGGAGGACAGTTTGGTTCTGTGAGCTGGAATGAGAAAATATGTAGTTGTGAACATATGACAATTTTATTTAGATTAAAAGTCCCAAACCAATCAAAGAAATTATCAAGTTTGTAATTTTAATAATGACCTCAGCTCAGGACATTAAGTTGGAAATTAATGATCAGTTAAGGTTAATGACTCAATGCCTTGAGTCATTAAAATCAAAGAAAATGTCCTGTCTTTTGATTGTATTTTTTTTTTTTGGTTTATTAAAGGTAGATTGTAGAAGTTGCACAAACCAGGTTATTTCCAAACAGAAGGGGAACGAATATGAAGACAAAGCAGAAGTATTTTATTATCTGTCTATGTATAGTCCCAGCATAGCTAGAAATGCATTAATCTGCGATGAGAGTTTTATTAGTGTGAGTACCTAAGGAGGAAAACCTTTCAGAGCCGCCTTTCTTTTCTTTCTTGTTCTGAAACAAATGGAGAATGTCAAATATTTGGCAAAGCATAGGTTAACACTGCAGTGAAGAGCTGCACATCACCCTTTTCTGTGAAGTTACTCCATAATATCTCCTAAATAACTAGTTACAGGGTATTGCAGTAGTACTATGCTATGATCTGTACATAAGAATACAGGCCTTTGGATATGCATTGTATCTAGAAGGTACATATTTGCATATAAGTGGGTAATAAGTATTTTCACTGTAATCTGAATCTAATTTGTATGCTACCTGCACAGTCCAGGAGATGGAAAGTTGTGTATGTGAGCATTTAACAGACAAGGAGTGCTTAAACCCAAACCCTTTATTTTTCCATACTGGTCAGATACAAGATGCTATGATGGCAGTTGCTCAACAATATCTTACAAATAATTCTGAGTCCTTTCTGACATAAAGTAGTATATTTAAAGTAAGGTGTCTTAGAGAGATTTTCGCTTTAAATAGAATAAGGGTTAAATGATAACTTGACTTATCTTTTAAATGACAAAAAATAAAGAAATTGAAAGACCTTTTCACACATTAGATATGTATTGTCATTTATCATCTAGATATCAGGCTAGCAGTGCGAAGTAATAAAACATATCATCGAAAAATGTGCTATAGGTCTGAATCACTCTTTCATTCCACCTCCCAGCTAACTGTAGTATTAAATCAAACAAGCAGAACATTTCCTTAGGCAGCCATTGCCTTTTAATTTCCTGAAGAACCTTAAAATATCATTCATTACAAGTACTACACATATTTGGTTTTTAAAAGTCTCATAAATCAATAGCAGGCTGACTGTAATAATTATTACAAGTTAGTGCATAATTTTCGTGCTGAAGGCTGCATGCAGAACTTTAGCATATGCAAACGAGGCAATTCAAACTGTGTATAGATATTAATATGAAGAAGCAGGTAACGAGGTGCAGGCTATGAATTATGCATCAAGAGCGGCTGATCTTCAATGAGGAAAATGAATTCAGCATGTAATCTAATTAGTGATGGAAGTCTATTACATCTAACTGCAAAAGCAACCGTCCTTGAAACAAATTTATTTACAGTCCATGTTACCACTTGAAACAACTTTGAAATGATGTGTAAGACAACAGCTTAATTGTAAAAAAATTTTTGTTTGTTTGTTTCAGTTCTAGACCTGGAAGGCCCCCTAAGAGGACTCAAAGTGTCACCTCCCCAGAGAATTCTCATATCATGCCACATTCTGTCCCAGGCCTAATGTCTCCTGGAATCATCCCGCCAACAGGTAGGATCACTAGAAACACCTTCACATGGACAGTTGTTGGAATTCATGGCTTATATCCACCAGTGAATAAATAAACAGTCTAGGAAGCAAACACCCAAATATCACAAAGGGGTTCCCATAATGTAATTTTATTGCTACATAAATGTGTTGTATGTAATGGAAATTGTGGCAGCTCAGTATTTTAAAATACAAATAACTGAGCAAATAATAATTCTTTATAATCCCCCCCTTTTTCTTCTTCTTTATAAACAAAACAAAAAACTTATAAAGCATGAATTACTTATCATTAGACAATAATCTCCCTATTAATTTTTAATGTATCAGAGTTCTGATCTTTTTTTCTGCTTTGCTTGATTAGATAATGTCATCATGAATGTAGTTGCCTGAAGAAACTGAGTTAGTTAAAATAACTCCATGCTGCACACACGTCTTTCTTAATTTTTCATCCAGAAATTCTGTTTATGATATGTCTCCTGAGGACTTATATTAATGTAAAGTCCCATAATAGTCTCTTTCTCAAACTGATATTTTCTTTTGAAAGTTAGCATAACATGTCCTAGTCACATAACATGTGACTTGTTCTTAGACATAGTTAAATTAAGGAAGGCTGTGTTGCAGGAAGGAGATGAAGAGAGCCACCTGAAGATGGAGGCATCCAACAGTCAAGCTGTTGATGGTGGTGCTATATTCTCTCTCTTCATGTTACAGATGAGTTAAGTTCTCCTAATTTCAGCAAAGCTCACATGAGCTTCTACTTCTTCCCAAGTTGTTCTCCCTTGTTTTCATATCTTTCTCTCTAGTACTGATTTTTTCTAAGGCAAAGGAAAGATAATAAGCTAGACAGATCCAAATAGAGAGGAAGATTACTGGTTCTTGGAGATTGGATGGATGGGTGGATGTTCAAATATGTGTCCATGATCACATGTCTGTTTAATTATAAGCATGATCCTTGGCATCGTTTTGATTATAGATGACTAATGTTCTCAGAAAGAAAAAATCACAGTTCAGGAAATAACTTACGTGAGAAACTGTTGGCAATTTGAATGCAACTGTCTTGTTTAGAGGAGGGAGGGAAGTGAAAAGAGTTTAGTTCTGTGGACAGAAGTGAGGCCATGCCTCTTGGCCTTTGGGCCCAAGAGCTTATTTACAGAGTGAGTTAAATGCATAGCCAGAAATATTTTGTTAGAAATATGAAGTTTTTTCAAAAAGATAAAGTTCAAGAGGAGTGACAACATGAAGAGTGAGACTAGTAAGGTTGGCAAGAGTTATGGTAAGGTTGGTAAGTTAGCAGAAGGAATGAGGAGTAAGGCTGGGAGTGCAGGAAGTCATGGGAGGGTATCAGACAAGTGGAACTCACAGTGGTAGTCTGGGCAGGTCTGACCAGCAAAAAAAATGAATCAGGATTAAAATAATTTACATGAAAGGATTTACAGGATAAAATCTAGTAAAGGAAATAGAGTTGGTGCAGACTGAATGCAACATGAGAATAATGGATGGGGTCTATGTGGGGAGAGAATTAAAGTTTTTATAAGGCAGAAGCATTCATGTTGATGAGGGAGAGATCAAAAATTGCAGAGAAAAGGGAAATTATTTCGGGGAAGTAAGGCAGGAAGATATCAAAGAAAAGAATGCACGTGAAAAGTAGAAAGGAGATGACACAAAAGAAGTCAGAGACAAAGCAGACCAAAAAGGAGACAGAGAAAAAAAAAAGCCCTTGTCAACAGTATCATTTTGGGTTTTGTGTTACAGTTAATATATAAGAGCAGATTGCATCTTGATATAATATCTTCTGAGAGTTGTTTTGCAATTTTTTTTTTTTTTATTTTAAGAAAGCAGCTTAAAACCACAACTAATGCCTAAAGTATCCAGTTCCTTTCTAGTCCTTTCAAGCTGGTCATAACAAGTTAATGATAAAAATATATGGTACTAAAAACACAGATCCTGTTTCTTAGAATATCAGCTCACATAACCAGATGTAGATCTTTTTAAAATGCTGATTAAAAAAAGAAAGAAAATAATTCAAAAATTATACAAAATAGGCATATATAAAATTATAATTTGAGGATGGTTACGCTATGTGAGTCTTTTGCAAAAGAGGAAAGATTTAAATGAAATTACTATTAAGTTTGAACTGGTTTCAAATTACATGGCTTACCACAACAGAAGGGGTGAGCATGATTTTTTCCTGTTGTGGTGGGGTTGAGTCTCAAATGGCACAGAAAATGCAAGCACTGACACTGTCAGAAGCAAGCTCAAGGGTGTAGTGTTCCACAGAGTTTGGCTCATCAAAGGTAAGGAGCATCATGACAGCTACACGACAGTCATTCCAGCATTTTATAGGCAGGAAAGTATAAAAACAGGTTTACTGTCTAATCTTATGAGTTCAAATTAATGAACATATGTGCATCTACATTGTGACTAAGTACCAAAACTACTCTAAGAGCCCTACCAAGAAAGAACTGCTGTAAGTTCAATAGATGATGCTGGTACTGTTGTTATGTGCTACTACATTAGTTGATACTAGAAAATTCTTGCTACTAGTGAACATTTTCTTTTATATTTTGACTGTATATTCATAAAACTTCAGTGTAGTTGTTGGCAGGCACCACTGGAGATCACACAGAGCAGATTGTTCAGGGCTGCTTCCAATTGGGGTTTGATTATCTTCAAGGACGGAGAGTCCACAGTGTCTCTTCACAGCCTGTTCGAATGTTTGACTACTGTCAAAATAATTTTTCATACTTTTTCAATGGAATTTCCTGTATTTCAATATGTGTCTTTTGGGCAATGTCCCCATCAGGTATTTACAGATATTGATTAGAGCCGCCCCCCCAGCCTTTTCCAGGTTGAACAGTCTGATCTTTCTCAGCCTCTCTCCTTATGTCAGGTGCTCCATACCCTTAATCATCTTTGTGGCCCTAAGATGGCTCTTTGTTTGACAAGTTTATGAAGTTTGAATTTCCTGTTAGTATCCAGCTCTAAGCAGAAAAAAAAATTGAAGTACCAGATGAAGTGCTTTTTCTTGCCCCCTTTCTCTCTCTCTTTGTAATAAATACTTCTTTTTAAGATTTCTGATTGATTTAATAATCTGAGTATAATAACTGTTTCCTTCCTGCCTACAAAAGAGTATAAGTGATCACACAAACAATTATGTGCTATTTAATGCTCTTTAAGTAACAGAGATCTGCAATTACTATGTATATCTAGGGCATACAATGCTATGATTTAACATAAGGTTTTTACTTTAACATTTTCCTGCTTCTGAAATTTGCTGCATAGTACAGAAATATACATTTAAAGGTGGAAAGTCTAATTTCTAAAGGGTCTGGTTTTGCATGCGTTGTTTATGCGTGCAGATAATATTGGTACAAAATTGTAGGCTGAGGCTTCTAATGAAATTTCAGGATTATTGCATACTTTTGTAGGAGAACAAGTTAAGGGACCCTTGAAAATGTATTCTAATATTGGTCCAATCTGAAAACTCATGCGTCATCACTTAGAATGGATTTGCTTTAGAGAAGTATTTAGGGACTAAGCTGAGATTTAGGGACTATGCCGAGAAGGAAAATAAAAGGGGGGAAAAAAAAAAAAGAAGAATACTCCATGGATTTTTAGGTAGCATAAATTAAAGCAGATCACCTCTTGGGTGACATTCTATCCATTTTATTACAAGATTCATAAACGTGGCTCACAACTGCTGATTTATTATCTACTGTCTTTCATTAGGGTGAATTTACAGAATGTTCCGAACTTTAAAAAATACGGGTCATCTGACAAAAGATAGTCATATGTTTATTGAAATAGATGTAAGACCTTCGAAGGTGTGGCAAAATGAGAAATGTGTAGTAACTGGAAATGAAGAGCTTCTTGAATTGTCCAGAGAATAAAAATCTACCTTTGTTACAAATGATGCAGTCAGAAGAAAGAAGAGTTTGAAGTAGGTTCAGAAAGGTGTACTGACTTCTCAGCCTTATCTGGATAATGCCTTGAAGCCCTTGCAAAACTAGACAGCTCAACACAGTTAACTTTGATCTGCCTATCTCTGTGTACTGCAGATCTTTTCTTGGCTAATGTACTTCCGAGGCTTCAAAAGTTATCTAAAGTTGAAACGTTACATAATTGTAATTAATCAGAAAAGCAGTACTGTAATTCCTGTGTAGAGTGTTTGATATGCATTGTGCTCTGTATTTTGATGTCTGTAATTGCTATATAACATATTTTTCTGCAGCTTGGTCTACTGAGTCTGTAATCTACAGATGATTAAATGAGTAACTACAAAACTCTAGTACTTATTTCAGGAACTGCATCTTTCTATCAAAGATAAAATGTAAATATAATGTGTTTTTGGAAATCACTATTGTAGGGCATGATAAGAATACTACATATATCTATAGAGATATAGGTATAGCTATATTTAGTCAATTAGAACCAAATAATTTCAAAGAACCTTATATGCTTATGTTAATTTTACACTAAGTTACTGTCAGTAATTATTGATGCTATTATTGTTATTTTTAACATATTTGCTTTATGATAGGTACTTTTTTCCACCTATTCGAGATCTGTTAACAAGACTCTTCCAGTGTAAAGATATCAAGCTTTATCTGAAATGTTTAATGCATATGAATGACAACCACTTTACAGTATTGAACTTTTACCTTTTCAAGTGATAATTTGAAGCTGTAATTTCTAATGTCATCCTTATTTTCTCTCTTGCTGTGTGCCTGAATCAGTAAAAGTATATTCCAACTGCCATCCTGTACAGAACTCTCTGAGCCATGAAGCATTTTTACGGGGAGTTAAAGAGAGGATTGAAAGGTTTTGTATATATTATTCTATCTTGGAACACAAATGAAGTTTACAGATGCAGCTGTTGCTAAAGTGTGCAATGTTTCTGCTAAAGTAGAAGATGGAATTATTTGGTGTTTAAAGAAAGATTAATCACATAATTAAATAATTTCATTTTCTCTGGCTCACTGTTCTTGATATTGTGTTAGGCAGAACTGAAAGAATGGCTAAAATATAATTATAATTGGTATTATATACCCATCATATTGGATATTGGCAGTAAACAAAATTTGTAGTTGGAAGTATTTTCTCCAGGTAGACTCAATACTGTAAAGTCTTAAGACTTTATTTAACTTACTGAAGTGAATAGTGTTAATTTTTATGAGTATTCCAGGGGCTAGAAATTGAAAGTTTGAGTTACCTACTTAGTAAGTTTGAGAAGCAAGCATATTATTTGGTTATTTATTTTTTTTGTAATGTGTACCTTTTGTGTTAAAAGATACACATTAATAAAATTGAGTCCCTATCACCTACTTCTTTTAAAATGCATTCCGTGTTACCCAGTGCATTGTTTTTTAGTGTTTAATAATTTCAACGTTAGCATTGCTTTTGATTGGTGTTATAGGATGACATGCTGTTTATCTCTTGGTGCTGAACTAACCTATTGTAAAAATAAACAGCAAAATCCTGCTTTCGGTGTAATAAATTGTAACCTAATTCAAGAAACTGAATCAGATTACACAAGCATTTTTGCACTTCATTAAGGAAGTAGTCATTATAATTAATGTGAAAGCTTCTATTGTGTTCACTACTTGATGTATCAGTGGGAAGATATAATGACTCATTGCTGTAAATATACTATTTCATAGTTTTAAAAATAATAATTAAGGTGTTATTCAGGCCACCTGTCCTCTTGTGAAAACACTGTCATAATTTTGTCATATTGACATCCTGTTGAATGTCAGTCTGTCTTGTGTTTTATCAGAACAGGCTCTATGAATGAAAAGTAGTTCTGGAAGCTCACTAGTTTAAGTTCCAATGAGTCTTTTGCATTCACTAATTAATAATTAATTTGGTTTTCCATGTTGCCACAGATTTTATAAAAAATCCCAAATCAAATCATTGTTTCATCAACTCTTAGAGTCAAAATGCAAGACATAGTGGGAACATCATTGCTTAGCTGTATAATCTCAGGCATATGCAAATTCATTCTTTTATGACTTTTGATATTTTACTCCTCAACCTTTATTTTAAATGTTGTTTTAAAGTGTCATATATTATATTTGAGCAGAAAATGTTGCTGTGTAAGAATTTATTTTAGGGTCCTAGTAATCAAAGGGTCAGACTCCTGTGAACATTCAGTGACTTCAGTAGCTCTTTTTAAGAAAATAGTATGCGACTCCATGTTTTGTTATAAGCAAATGCATGGAAGATCTCCAAGCAAGCAGATTATAAGGTGTCTCTGAATCTAAAGCCATTTAACCATAGTTGCTTCTGACAACTATTTTCTAGCCATTTCTGAGCATGAGGCTGCTTGGAATATATTTTACAATAAACCACGTAGACATAGCTTTTTCAGTCATAAAGTCTTTCTAAACCCAATACTTACTTGCAGAAATAGTTTTTTTAATAAGTTTTAATCTATAAGAATTTGTACATTTTGCAGTATTATACCATACAATACTACATATATTCAAAGCCTGCAGGCTACTGTTGAATGTCTGTGTAAGTCAGTCAGACCTCATGCAGGTTAACCCACTGCCTGTTGAGAGAAGTCCCTGGATTGAACTGTTTCCAGAAATGACCCCAGATTTTTTGATATAAAGTGAACAAGTTGGTTCGCTTCAAAAGATACTCTGGGATTAAATATTTAAGCAGTGAGGATACTCAGGTACATTGACATGCCCAGGGTACTCAAGAAGGAACTGAGGAGTGAAGTTATTATACAGTGTAGCTATAATCTAGTTAATCTTCTATTCTACTTGCATTTTGTGACTACTCATTTAGTATTAGGTTGTGATGTGCACAAATTTATTACCTTTCAGTGTAAAATCTAAGATAAGAATTTATTATTTCTTCCTGCATCACAGAATACTTTTGCCTTCTGATGTCTGAGTGTAATGGCATTGATTTGTGAATTTCCCCATAAGAGTGATATTTCTGTACCAGTTGTGTAGGATCCCAATTGAAGGACCATATTCTGTGAAGATGAACTATCAGAAGGTACTAGTAAAGCCTCTAATGATGTGTGATACCTTTCAGATATATACAGCTTTGATAAGACAGAGTAGATTTAACACAGAATCACCGAATCACAGCATCACAGAATATTCTCCTAGACCACCGAGTCCAACCATACCCATAACAAAAAAAAACCCACCTAAAAGAAACCAAACCCACCTAAATACCCTCATGACACATGACTTCAGAAACTCCCTATATGCCATGCCCAGCATGTCCTGAAGCACTAGGTCTACCCGTTTCTTAAATACCTCCAGGGATGGTGACTCAGCCACCTCCCTGGGAAGGCTGTTCCAGTGCCTCACCACTCTCCCTGTAAAGAATTTCTTCCTAATATCTAATCTAAACCTTCCCTGACGCAACTTCAGACCATTGCCTCTGATTCTGTCAGTAGTTACTAAGAAGAGGCCAACACCCACCTCTCTACAACCTCCTTTCAGGTGGTTATAGAGGGCAGTGAGGTCCCCCCTCAGCCTCCTCCAAACTAAACATATCCAGCTCCCTCAGCCTCTCCTCGTAAGACTTGTTTTCTAAACCCCTCACGAGCTTGGTAGCTCTCCTCTGGACACATTCCAGTATCTCAATGTCTTTCCTATAATGAGAGGCCCAGAACCAAACAAAGTATTCGAGATGAGGCCTCACAAGTGCTGAGTACAAGGGCACGATAATTTCCCTTCTCCTGCTGACCACACTATTCCTGATACAGGCCAGGATCCTGCTGGCCTTCTTGGCCACCTGGGCACGCTGCTGACTCATAGTAATCCAGCTGGCTACCAACTCTTCCAGGTCCTTTTCTACTGGGCAGCTTTCCAGCCACTCATCCCCAAGCCTGTAGTGTTGCCTGGGGTTGTTGTGACCAAAATGCAGGACCTGGCACATGGCCTTGTTGTACCTCATACAGCTGGCCACAGCCCATCGATCCAACCTGTCCAGGTCCCACTGTAGAGCCTTCCTGCCCTCAAGCAGATGAACACTCCTACACAATTTGGTGTCATCTGCAAATTTACTGAGGGTGCTCTCAATCCCCACGTCCAGGTCATTGACAAAAATGATCAAAGCCTTAAAATCTTATTCTAAAATGAATGTATGTGGTGAAATTATCAGTAACTAAATTTGGACCTGGTAGTGGAAGTGTTTACTAGTGATTATTATAATTTTCTGAATTTAAACATATTTTTTTTTGCAATTGAAATGAAAAAAAAATATTGTAAAGATACATATTGTAGAGTACACCGATTGTTTCATACAATTAAATTATTCAAAATGTGAGCTTACCAATTGCGGGAAATAGTGATATTGTCTTGTAGTTCAGATTTCAGACAGTCTTTCAATAGAAAAAAATATCAAGTTAATCATGCTCCTATGTTCACAGTTTTTCTTATAATAAATATGATATTCTTCCAAACACTCCCCTTTTTAATGAGAACATTTAGCCAAAATAGTTCAATACCCAATTATTTAATATCTAAAAAGTTCAAAACTAACTTTTAACGGGGTAAGCAGTGCACTGCCATTTTAAACATCAAATATGAAGTATTATTTTATTAAACACTGCCACTAGAAATGAACCTTAGCTGCTGAATTTGGCATAATATCTCAGTCTTACAAACGCGTTGGTTTCTTATCTGAATGATGTTGATAGCTTTATCAATATAGTAAGATGATACTTGTTAGAGTAAGCATAGCAAGATGAGGTACAAAGCTCAGTGTCATCACATTGCTATGTACGGCTCTGCTTCATCATGACATGAAGTTCTCGAATGCTGTCAGAGCACCTATCTGCTGTCCTTTAGATATAGACTACTTATGTCCTTGCATGATATGATCAATTCAAGGACAAGTATATTTTTTCCTCTTCATTTTATATTTGATCTGCTAGGAACATCCTGCATTCAAGAAAAAATTACTTCAGATTTATATATTCCAAAGTCATGGTCCATGACTTCATTATCATATATTTGTAGATTCTCAGAAGTACAGGAAAAAACTGCAGCTTAATATATTTAACTTGGTTTGGTTTGGTTTGGTTTTTCTGAGGGGTGGGGTGCAGTGTCAAATGTAGTTTTCTAATATCACGTCTTGGTTAAGTAGAATGTGTGCTGTGGATTTTTTTATATTTCACACAAGGACTTAAATATGAAGATGATATCCAGAAAAGATGTCAGGTAGACCAGGTGTTTTGTTGTATCAATACAGAATTTAGGTGAACTTAAGAATTTCTTCGAATATCTTCAAGAAAAGTATGCAAGCAAACATTATTATATCTGTGCAGCTTTAGAAGACTACAATCCAAGAAAAAAAAAGAATGAGCTAAGTACTATATTAATTGATTTTATTATTTGTTTTATGTTACCTGTGTTATGTAACAGCTTGGATGGTTTAATCATCTAATGATCACACCATATCTAACCTTTCAGGCAACAAGCTTATTGAACACAAAACGAGCTTAGTCAGTTTTCCAAGGAGAAGCATTCATTATGAGTTGTCCCTAAGACTTAAATCTTATAACATTGCCTGCATGAATTTTATAAGATGATAGTGTACTATCAGAATGATAATGAATCCACTATCAGTGTTCAATTATATTCTTGCTGTTACTAATGTTGTCCTATGCAATATATCAGAACTATATAGTCATAAAATAAGTCTTAACTGGGGGAAGGTTTTTGAAGAGAAAAGTTGTTCTGGGTTCAGGATATTCCAAGGCCAGATTATTGTTCAAACATGATTCCAGATCACCTGCAAGTTGCTTAATGTTTTTCTTCTTGTTTGGAAGTCAGAGAGTATTTATGTCAGAACTGTATTGTGAAGTGAAGTTCATCAGGTAGAAAGAGATGCTGAAGAACTGTATTGCAAATATAGAATGATCTGTCACTTACAGCTCACAGAGCTTCTCCAAGAGCTTGTGGTTTATGAAAACTTGAGCTGTTGGTCTGAGTTTCCATGCATTCAGAGCAACTAAGTTTGAAAACCTCATTTTACTTCAGGTGAGAAGACTTCTTTTATTCCTTCAAGGTGCAGAGATAGGTAGCTATGTTGTTTTGTTGCTGTGTGCCTTAAGCAGCATTTGGAAAGGCAAACATAGTGGTATGGAAAAGGATTGGAGGGGAGATTAAAAAATTTTGTGTTGTGATGGAAAGAAAGAGGGAGAGAAAGGGGGAGGGAAGAGAGAGTGTTCTTTATGAGTTGGTATAACCAACTTATTTAACATAATACAAGTTTGTTTATTTGCTATTGTCTATTAATAAGTGACTTTTGAGAGGTTACAAAGCTATGTTGTTACAGAATTGTATCATTGCTTTCAGGGGTTGTCCTCATTCAACAGTTCATATACAGGAGCCTTTATTTTATCTTATCTTTCTAAAATGTTTTTTAGTTATGAATGTTTTACAAGTATCTCTTAAATAATTTCCTTTCAATCCAATCTCAGTTTCAATGAGATGTGTTCAAGCTGTCATCAAAGAATTATTACTGCTACTAGAATCAGTGATATGACTACTACGGACATCTAGAAAAAAATCTTAGATTGAGAAGAATGTTACTGTTATTGCATTGCTTTGATGACATCATCAGTTAATGATGTATTAGTTTCTGACTATGGAAACAGTAGCAAGCTAGGACAGAAAGCTGGAGAAAGGAAAACTGCACCTAGTGAATACAAAATTATTAATGTCACTGAGTCATTTTAACTCATCAAAATCCATAGTAATGTCAGACAGACAGTGTATTTTACTGAAAAGGAAGGTTTTGTCAACACTACCTTTTTGCTAGGTGGTGGCTGAGATTTCAACTGACATAGGGGAAGTGCAAGTTGCAAGGAATGTTTGAAATGGGCAGATGCATCTACTAACTTTCCTTTTCTCTATATTCATTGTGCTGTCTGATCTCACAGGCACTAAGGCCACACGTACGGCTTCAGCAATACAATTGCCCATATTGAGAGGAAAGTTAATAGCATAGGACTGCTTTCTGCAGACTACTTTTTTAAAGAATATTTCTGTCACTTACAGTGGAAATACAGAATTCAAAACACGAGGTGGTGTCAGATGCATATTCCAATAATAAACATTTATGATTCCATCACGTTACTGCAACTATCTTGCTAGGAACCATGAAAGTCAAGGGTAGGATCTTAAATAAACAACATTACTACATAAAATGATAATGTCACTTTTATGTTTTCTTTTGACAGTTAACTAATTCCTTAATTCATATGCTATGATGCATCAATCCAATATACGGAGACCTAGAAATAATTCCTATATTAGAATACTGAGTCTCTACTGTCACTTAAGCTTGGACTTCAGATGGTGAGAAAACCTGCTTAACACAGTGCAGACAATGATAGGTTTTCCCTGTACCCTTGCTTAATAAATGTATGTGGATATGGGAATAAAAGGACTGTGTTACTTGGACAATTTAATAACTTTCAGCATCACAACAGTACATTATTTTTTCTTGCAAGTACCAGACTATGAACCAAAAAAAAAAGGCAAAACCCAGGTGGTTTTCAGCATCCCATCAGTATTCAGTGCAAGTATTTTAGAAGGGAAAGGTGATTTCTTGTGAATCAGTACATTTGTTTTGAAAAGTATCTCAAAAGATTCTAGTAGATTAATATTTCATTCAAGTGCAAGAAAACAGTGGTTCCTGTGTACTCAGTCACTGCGTGACAAAACAATTTTGAAGGTAGTTTTTTTCCTCTATTGATAGCTTAAATTATATTCAGCCTTTGAAACCTCAGATATACAGATGTTGAGCACACTGAGGACAACATACTTCTAGAGGTGAATGAAAAAACTATAGCACTTTTGCTTCTATCGTATGTAACAATATGAGCTTCATGTTTATGGAGTAGGGAATAACTCATGATGAAACAGATTTTAGTTAAAAAAACCCAGCAAAAACAAACCAAGAAAAAAACAACTATAAGATTTTTTTTTTAATATAAAATATAAATTACTTAGATTTGTCTTAAAATTGATTTCTGATATTACTTGTGATAAAACTTTATATGGAAAGTGTTATGAGGAAATGACATGTATGTAGAACTAAAATAAATAATGTTACCATAGTAGATAACTCTAAAGTTAAATGAAAAAAATCCTGCATGTTTACATCTGTTCAAGAGATGCTACTATTTATAAGGTACTATTCCTGTAAAGAATGTTACTTTTATGGCTACACCTGTATCAATAAATACAACAATTGAGACCTGGACTGTGGCTTGAAGGGCAAGGTTTCCATCCTGCAGTTCACAACTGCAGGTCTAAACTCTTCTTCTTATTACAGTCTTTCCCATAGTTCCTGGCCAGTTCTGTTTCTTGTACTGTATTTGGCTGATTACAGACCATGTTTTGTAGGCATACTATAAAATTACTACTAGGATGAATATTTCATTTTTTGAGTTTCTAGTATCATTTTTGTTTAAAGAAACTAGGGGAAAAGTTTTTATGGAAGTTTTATTTTCTGTTAGACCAAGTGCCAAAAATTTGCAAGCTTTTGGAACACAAAATCTTATTCATGTCTGATGAATGAAGTTAATCACTACTAAGATCTAAAAGCATCTGTAAGCAATTAAAAATGCTTATATGGAAATGATGTTTTAAGTGTAAGAAACTTGGTTTCTCCACCTTCTGCTGAATAGCTGGATGCCATTTGTCCAGTTAGTGTTAAAGATAATGAGCTTTTATCATTAAAACTCTTGCAATATATCTTTTGTTTTTAATTATTCTTTAATTGCTTTCTTCTTTAATCGAGGAGAAAGGTTTTCATCTTTTGAATGTCTTTCTGATCTGTATTTAACTTTTCTCTTTTTTACTTCTGTTCTGGCATTCTCAAGTTACTTTTCTGATAATGAAGAAATAAAAAAACAGTCTATTTTTCTGTATGTACAATGCACTGATCCCTTTGATCAAGAAGCACGTAGCCCAAACATAAAATAATTACCATATCCACACTCACTGAGGAATTCAAGGAATTGTTAAACTATTTTGCACTTGGAAACAAATTTCTAAATTAATCTTCTTTTAATTTTGTTTTGTTTTGTTTCATTTTTGTTTGGTTGGTTTGTTTTTTTTTTGTTGTTTGTGTGTAAAATATAAGGTCATCATGAAATCATCAGTTATACCTACAGCCCCAGTCAGACAATTTCTTCTTAAGATTTCTGTCTGCATAATTTTCTCAAGAAAAGTATTTGCTTTTAAATTACTTTATAATTGTTAGTTGCTGTCTTTATAGTGCCAGTAGAGATTGTTATTATTATTATTGTAGTGTACTATTGTGTGTTTTGGTGGTGTTTTTTCTCCATTTACTTATTTATTTATTCAAATCTCCACTTATATTACCGAGAGTGACTTGACTGGTATTAGTCAAAATATTGAGATGCTGTATCATCTCAAAATACCTCGAGTTCCAAGTCATATGCTCTGAGAAAATATTACTCTTAATCTATGTAAACAAGTATTTTAGAATTTCCTACTAGTGGTCTGGGATCTCACCTTTGTTTGTGACTTCTTATTTCTCATTCTCCCTTGAAAACTGATAGAAGGAACAGAAAATCTAATTATTTAGCCATCCTAATTTGAAACCTTTTCCCTAATGAAATTTTGAACTATGTAAACTCTGTTTTATAAACTCACAGAGTTTATAAAACTCTGGTAGGACTGAGTATTTTAATTTATGTTCCTCTTTCTGCTCCTTTCTCAAATCTACTTTATTTAATGTTCATATTTATTTTCTTAAAACTTTAATAAGGGAAGTAAATATTTTCAGATCAAGCAACAATAAATGAAGAATAACAGTAAATAGTAACAAGATTTTCCCTGGATATTTTCCCTCAACATTAATTCCAAAGACTTAATTCCTTTGTCCTGTCTACATGACAAGTCAAGGGTTTCACAGAACTTTTTTTGGCCAACGTACTGGTACTTTAAATGTTAAAAATGTTACCAGGATTTTGTATTAGAAATAACGATGTACTTTTAAGAATTTTTATTTATTTTTCCAACAGCAGCTTTTATTAAGTGATCAAGTAAATTCATAGGTTCAGTAGGTAGTCCAGATTAAAGTAGGACATAAATGAAACAGAAGGATATTTAGTGTAGCCCTTATATAAGGACTACAAGTGATCAAGTGGGTGAAGGCTATTGCCAATGGGTTTAACTTAATTTCTGTCATATTTTAGACTGTTTTAATTCAGTGTAATGGCAAAAACTGTATTTGGTCTGCCCTTGGAAAAAGTGTGGTAAGTGGATTTTCCCCCCCCCCCCCCTGTATACTTCAGAACAGTCTATAGAACCTCTGAGGTAACACTGTCTTTTGGAGTTGTATTTGAATCTGCTTCATTACTTCTTTTGGAAGTATTCATGACTTAATTGTATTTATTCACTTAACACAGATCCATCTGTGGCCTGCTCCCAGTAGAAGTCTCCTCATTTCATCCTCTGTCGCTAAATGCTAACATCTCATGCACTGCTTAGCTCCATCTCACTTTTTCTATAGTGTTGTTCATATGGTTACTTGAAGTGATTCCTTCTGCCAGAGTCTTACTTTTTATTTGTTGCTTTGGTATGGTTTCTTCTGCCCTGACTTTCACAGATTTTATCTGTATATTCAAGTCAATTTAGCTTACATGATATGCTGTCTTCTAGACCTCCATGTCTTTTTCAGAGAAGTGAAAGATTTCAAAGTTGATTATATAGTAATCGACATCTTTGGAGGTGGGGTTGCTATTGATATCATGTTGTGTGATATGAAGCTTCATCCTTTCTTTGAATAGTTTTGATTAGGTCACTAAATTTTGTCACTATTCTGTCTTCTAAATAGAATATATATGTATCACTTCCTTCCATTTTTCAAAATGGAGTGATTTTGAGAGTCTTCTGAATTTTTTTCTCTTTAAATTCCTTACTACGTTACACTGTTATGTTTTCATTATGCACAAAAACAACTTAAAGCAAAGATGCCCAGTTAAATTTCACTTACTGATCTTACTTTTGAGTCTATGAAATTCATAAAATATAGAATAGAGTAGAAGAATAGAATAGAATAGAATAGAATAGAATAGAATAGAATAGTTGGAAGGGACCTACAACAATCATCTAGTCCAATTCCCAGGCCAATTCAGGTCTGAACAAAAATTAAAGCACATTATGTAACTGTATTTTTGGCAAGATTATTAGTTTCATTGTAGACACCTTAGTGTTGCTTCAAGCTTGACAGATTTATTATTTCCCTTATTCTCAGAATGTAGACCAACCATAAATCCTTTATTTCATCAGCCTGGCTAATCTAATACATCTGGGAGGTAATATTCTTTTAAACAAAAAATTAAAAACTAAACACTGATAGATAAATAAGTTGCAAATGAAAAGGGATTTCCAGTGCTAACATTCCTCATTATTTCTCCTAACTGCATCTCATGTCCATTTTGCCTAATGTCTGAAGAAAATCTGGACTTGAATTCTATCACTATTCCTTTCTCATCCTCCTTCTGCTTTGTAGCTGCTTTTTAGAAATTTTTTCAGACAATGTAATAATTCTGAATTAAATTGTTTTTCTTTCATATATATATCTTCTAGAAGCTACCTGCTAAATGAAGAATCACATTTTTATCATACTATGAAAAATTTACTTGTGGTGCACAGGTTCAAAAAGGACTGTTTCACAAAGCCTGTCTCATTAAAGATCATTTACAAAGACATTTTTCACAGTTCTTTTAAAATTGTAATGATGATGAAACTTTTTTTTTTTTTAAATAATTTCTCTTCTTAATAAAGTTCCTGTCCATTTTAGAGAGCTGGAATTCCCTAATTCTCATCAGCATGCACAATGGGCATCTCTCTGATACTGAGGCTTTCAGGATTCCACTCTCCATGTTTGGCTCTCAGTATCTACATTTTTCATGTGAAATAATCTATGTAAGAGCACTTTATTTAGAGAGAGAGGACATTACTGAGAACAGAGCTTTCTAGGCACAGATGTTAAAACAGTTTTAACCTGTCCTGAAAGCCAGAAGCAGAGGGAAATCTGGTAGATTTTCCTAAGTTCTTTTCAGAGTTGGAAGTAATTTCAGGTTCTTTTCCTCTTTTGTCTGTCACTGCCTTCAAGAAGGTGGAATTAAAAGTATATTTACAATAAAATGAGATCAGTCATCGTAAACCTGCATGCACCACTATTATGACATGACAAAAGAGCTTCCATTCCTGAGTTAGTACCTCTGTGTGGTGCATGTACCATGTGAACACTCTAATTCAGGTATCTCAGTACTATGCTCCACTAAATTAAATAAATAGGCAGAGTATTGTGCCTTTAGGCTTACTCAAGTGAACAGAACTACATCTTTCTAAGAGTGTTTGAGATTCTATGTATGCTCTGATGAATTCATATTTTCAAGTTTTTCTGTGCAGCAATAAAAAGCACAAACAGTGATATGGTGGGTTTTGTATTATATGAAAGTGGCTGGCACATCTGCTGGTGTCCTACTCTGCAGCTAATTTCTACCCCTAATTTGAGATTTGGCAATAACTTTTGGGACCAACCACCGAACATCTTATTCAGTAGAGTTCCTACTTATACCCCTGTTACTGCTGATGTGGGCCAGATTTCATGAGGACTCCAACTGGGAAGGGCTCAATGCAGTAGGTAGTTTGCATTCTTTAATAATATGTACTCTAACATTAAATCTAGGTTTCAGTTAAAGGGTGAATGTTTCTATTGTGAAATCAGTTTGCCTCCCTAATTTGATTTTAATAGGAAGCAGAACAAGAGAAAAAATAGCTGGCAAAATATTTAACAGAAACCAGTAGAAGGTAAGAGAACTAATAGAATTCAAAGTCTTGTCTATTAGGATCTGTTTTTCTTTTTTTTTTTAATTTTCTGTGAAAATAGAGTCCTGGAAAGAAAGAAGGAAAGAAAGAATGTTTAATAGAAATTGTTTTCTTTAAAGAACAATGCAAAGCATGTATCATTTTGAGGCTTACTTTATTTTTGTTGACATTTTAAAGTTTAAAAAGTTTTAAACTTTTATGAAGTAGGGTTTTTGAATCTGGTAGGTATAAAGATGTTGAGATAAATTAGCAGTAGTTCTTTGTGATCATAAAACTTAATTTTAAAGGAAACATGTACCTAGAAATGGAATTCCAAAGTAGCACATTCATTACATTTTCTTAGAAACAGCAAGCATTCAGGTAAATATCTTCACTATATTTTCACTGTCTTGAGGAAAGAAACTCATTTTCCTTAGCTTTAGCCATCTAAGAAGTTAGATAACAAGGAGGAGATTCATTTGCTAGAAAGTCTGAAATGTAGCTGTTGAAATCTTACTAAGTCATGTCCTTTCATAGCCGGTGGAAAGTAGCAGACATCTCTAGAGAGTGATACATCTCAGTATAAGATAGGCCACATGAATCACCCTCTGGAAATGCCCATGTTTCTTCATAGGCCACATGAATCACCCTCTGGAAATGCCCATGTTTCTTCATTGACTGGAGGCAACCTAGATGAGGAGTTTGGACTGAATACTTAAATTTTAGAACGTTAATGTTAAATTAGATGGGCGAAGCTGTCAATGTAGGCATATTATTTTAAAAGTGTGGTTACAAAACTATATCTGTACATTGTCCATTAGATGAATCTGTCAAAATGAGTCATATGTTTTAGCGTATTTGAAGAAGCTTAGTATCTTCTGGGTACAGTAATAAAAAGAAATAAGAATATTTGTATTCCGTAATTTGCACAAAATGTTGTATATCACAGACATGCAATTTATCGGGCAATCAAATCACATTTTAGTCAAGGATTGAAACTGCTGATATCCCTCTGGATTCACTGTGAATTGTGTCTGTTACTGTGTTCTGGTAGCTGGGTTCATGATATAACATGTACACATTTTAATGCACTTAAAAGACTAATAAATCTTTTCTTGTGATAATGAATTATTATGTTTTTTAAACAACCAAAGACATGGTGTTTCTTGATGCTAACTCCAATACGATTGCTATTTTTAATTTTAGTGTAAGAACAGCCCTTCAGTGCTGTAAAGAAGGATAAATTAGTATCAATATTTTGCTTATTTATAATGTTCCGATGAAGTAATATTAATCTTACTGGAGTTTTGTGAAGTGTGTTTGCTGCTGTCATTCCACTTCCTGTAATTTGCTAAAGCTACAATGTCAGATTCTTGTAGAACTTAGAACCTCAATAATGTAAGTAGCTCTACACGGTTCTCTCTAAAAAATATACGCTATTCACAAAATAGCAAAAAAAAACGCTAAAAAGACCTTATTTTTTAAATCTGAATCAGCATTAAGTGAACTTGGAAATGCAGCTCTCCAAGATGCTAAGTGCTGAATTCCATCTTCCCTTGCTAACTGTAATAGTTCCTCCTTAAAAAAAGTCTTTAAATGTCTTATTTGTCACAACATGTTTTTTTCATTTGTTTGAATTTATTTATTTATTTATTTATTTCCCTCCAGTGCTATAAGGGAGTATTTTAATCTCAAAATACATAATGTCCTGCAGTAATTTTCAGTGTGTTGAAACACTGAATCAGAAAGATGAAATGTGTCTGAGCTCTCCAATTTCTAGTAGTTGTGTACATCTAGTTTTATTTATTAAGTATAGATGTAATTTTTCGTATCACTATTGGAAAGCAAATGTTGATAATCCTAATGTCTAATTAGATGTATTTAAAAGGATGAATGTTCAGTATGAATAGTAAATATGGATACCTTAGTTATATTAAAAGTTTTTTTGTCCCTTTTATAATATTTATTTTTTCACGGAGAGAAGAATAAATGTGATTGCATATCAATTAAAGGGAAAACTTTTCTTTTTGTGTAAATAAATATGTAACTTACAATTCTTAAAAAAAATTCACATATGGATGATCACCTCTTTATTGTGTCAGTGGTTTGAGTCTCCTAATCCATATTTGCCTATTGTGTTTCAAAAGATAATCAAATTGATTTTGTGGTACATTAATGTTTTATGCAATATTCCATAGAGAACATTAAATAAAAATAAAAGAAAAAGGTTGACCTCTAACACTTACACCCATTTCTTATGTCAAACTGGGAGATGTTGAAAGCCCTATATGGTTGTAACCCTTCTATCTAACTGTGACCCTCCTTAACATTAAGCAGGTGACTCGATTAAACATAAATCAGGCATAAAATGCCCTGCATGAGGCAGCACAGTGAATCAAGCAAATTATCAAATGGCAAAACTCATTCTGTGCTCTGGGCAATGTAAGCTGCCAGCACTTATACATCAAAACTTCACTCAATGTAAGATTGATTTTATTTTATTTTGTTTATTTTAATTCCCTACAGCAAACTGTGTTACTTGTGTAGAATGCTGTCTGCAACATTACATTCCTAAGAAATGCTTTTCTTGTTTAGCAAAGGCTGATCACAATCTTAAACAACGTAATCTAAGACTAGATATGCTGCACTCTGTAGTGGGTGCTAGTGGAGCTGATATTTTGTGAAGTAATAGTGAAACTTAAGCTTCTGTGATTGTATAGATTTTTTTTCTGTTTGTTTGTATGTATACACACACTATCAACTTTATAAAAAATATGAGCACCAGAGGGATAACATTATAAAATTGAATGAATCACCAGTAGCCATTGAAGATATTTTCCAGTTTCAGTAAAGATGCTGGGATTAAAGCGTGTGAGTCCAATCTTATGGCAAGAATGAATTTTTATGTAAGATGATACATGTCTCCCTTTCACAGTTGCTTTTTATGCTGCCTTAAAACATGTCAAAATAATCCCCAGCAGAGGAGCCTAAAAGGAATGTCAGCTCTGTGGTTATGTAAATCGAATTGAGTGCTTTACAGCAGGTTTAAGATTTTTATAACTCGGGAGTTGTTAACAGCCAGCTGGTTTGTATCTGTTTTTTATGGTTATTCTTGTCATAGGCAGCCTCCACAATTTTTAATTATATTTTATGGTATGTGTTTTCCCTCCTCTTGAATCCCACAGCCACTCTTTGCTTCAAAAGATATTTTCCACTGGGAAGAGGAGAAGCATTGCTTTGGGACTCCATCATTAGAAATACTGTTGTATAATTACCTCCTGGTAACAAAAGTGGAGTGTGAATCTCCATCGCAGATCTTTAACTTGCTATGCCAGGATGGAAATGTGTAGTATTCTGCACACCCAGTTAGGATGTGATGCCTGCAGTCCTTAGCTCAGGCTGTTGTCTTCCACTTTTAAAGAACTGATTTACAGGTTTTATTGAATTCAGAATGCAAATTCCTTTGTGCTTCACTCTTTGGGTTTGAATACATGCTTTGTGCTTTGGAGATTTGATTACGTTTTGAGTTCTGAATCACCACTCATATTGTAAGTTATGTTCCCAAAAATGCCTTATTTTTGGTTTATTTTCATGACTTTTAACAGTGATACTGAACAAATGTAATCTTGTAAATGTTTTTATAGCAGTTTAATTTAAATACTACAATCTGATTGCCCTCTGGAGTAGAAATAATTTCAAATGTACAGAAGAGCACTTTTCTCTGTCTGAAAATAAAACCACCATTCCTGACAGCCTGAAAAGACAATGCTTTATTTTTTTTTGTTAGTCTATGAGAAGTTACATATAACTGTGAAGACATTACCAGAAACAATGCATTCTTGAATGTTTTACAGCATTTTGTGAGTGTCTTCCCTCCACAAAAAGAAATGGACCACTCTCTTAATTGTCTTTAATGGTAGATCCTCTTATTGAAACACCTCCTCTCCTTGCAGAGGTAATGTGTAAGAGAGAGAGTCTTAAATAATTGATTGTATGGAGAAAGCTGTTTATAAGATGGTTAAAAGACTGTTCAGCCTGACAACCATAAGACAACAGAATGAGTACTATAAGCCTTTTTTTAGGTGAGGTTAAGAAAATTAGCACTTGTTTTTAGTTACAGTCTAAAATAGTTGCAGTCAATGTCACTTGGAAAGCCTTTTTTGAAAGTGTAAAGGAAATAATATATGCTTTTGTGCTGTATTCCAAGAATTGATTTGTGTAATCCAGTTTCATTATTTTAACAGACTGAAATCAATAGAAGTATTATCATCATACCTAATATATTCAGACATTATGACTCTATAGATCTTCTTGTATTACACTATATTATATTTAAATTTGAATGTTAAGTGTTTATTCTGACCCACTTACGGTCTAATACCTAATGTCAGCAGCTTCTGAACTACAGATTCAAATATCTCTCTCTGCTGCGTTGGCTTTATATTAATTTCTGGAGTTACACAGGAGAGTACCGTATAACTAAACATAAATACACAGGATAAGTTCTTACTATCAGAATTAGTTTATCTGGTAGAATTTTCTTTTTAAAATATAATTTGACACAGTTAACACAGTTAACTTTAAAACTACAAGGTATATGAAATTAAAGTCTGAGTATTGGTGAAAATATACTGATCTTACCAAAATACATTTTGGACATTTTATCATACTGTTTTCAATTTTTTATGCTATTTATCTTATTTCATGAAGGTGAGAATTCATAGGAGGACTGAAAGTGCAAATAAAAACAAATAATAAAAAAAAATATATACTTCTTCTAAATGCGTAGGACAGAGGTGCAATCAGTGCTTAAATGATACAGTGCAGAATAGAAATAGCATATATTAAAACTTCAAGAAACATATTACATTATTTAAAAAACACATTATAGATACATAGTATATTATTAAAAAAAAACCCACAAGCAAAACCAAAACCTACAGAAACAAAACAAAACAAACATAGGTGTTATGTTTGCCAGATGAAGTACACGCAAGATATTTTCCTCAACATTGATATTTCTCTGTTTAAAACAAAGAATAATTTTCTCCTTTTTGTGTATGCATACTTCCTTTTGGATTAGAAATAAAGTTGAGAATGCGTTTTTGTGAAATATATTTGTAACTCAAAATGAATGTATAGGTTAAGAATGATGTATTTTCCTCCTGTATCCTTGAACAGGTAACCTGTTGTAAGAGTTCACAAATATACACCTGTTTTTTTTTGTCCATAAAGGATGGAAAGATTATTAGATAATCATATTGTTCATCTTTATTTTCAGTCCACTTTTTAAAATATCTGTTGGTTTTATGGTACAATTAGATGAGAAGTATATTTTTTTAAGTCTTTAATATCCTGTTTTTCAGAATGCAACTTCCTTTACAGTCGACAAAAAAATAACTAGTCATATTTTACAAACATAAGGTAAAATCATTATTCTCAGTACTTTGGAAAGAGTTCATTTCACATTTAACTAGCTCAGGTAGTAACAGAAGGATGGGTTATATAAAAACTCTTCCTTTATTTTAATAAAACCTTAAGTAGCTTTCATGGAATTAGGTTGTTTTGTTTTGTTTTGTTTTTGACCATCACAGCCTGAGAAGTGTTTTGATCTTTTCTGGAAAAGTGCAAAGCTATTGATCTTACTCCCTCCGTACTTTAGAATTTGAATCTGCCGTATACTACCTTGAATTTCAAATTGGTAAAAAAGCTTTTATCTGTTAATTTAATGCTTTTAAGAAAAACACTCCAGCTAAACTATAGTATCAGCTAAACTAATAGAAGTCCTAAATATTTATTTCCTATTCTTCGTCAGTGCCTCTTGGGCTCAGAAGTAGTTTGTGACCTTTCAAGGTGCATGCTAATTTTGAAAGCAATGCTTCACTTTCATAGTTCCTTTGTTATTTTTTTACCCATGTACACTTTACACCGAACTGCTGCCCTCGCTTCTTAGGCAAGTTCAGTTTGCATTTTATGGATTTTGGCTTTGTACATTTGGAACTAGCTGTGGTAACAATATCAATACATGCTTCACACTTTCTTTTTATTTTCATATCTTTGTACAACTCTTGGCTGATGTAGATTAATATTTTTTTCTTTAAGGTAAGGAAGTACAATCTTCATCTGATAGGTAGTTGGGAATAAAATTAAAATGTAGATGACATATCTGATACCTTCTGGTCATACCAAAATTAAAATTCAAGAGCTTCTAATTTCTTCTGTTCTTTTGTTAGAACACTCATTTCTAGCTAAAAGGGCAAACTAGTTTAAAACTCATTCAGATATTATTCAGATATTTTCCTTCAACATCTGTTTTCAGATTCTTGTTGCTTCAACTAAAGATTTCTGTGGAAGGGATGCTTGGCGCATGTGGTTTAACAGAAATCTTGTAGGTGGGGGGTAATAATCTGTTTGGATTTAATTTACAACTAACTGAAGAGAAATCATAAGAAAATGGCAGACAGGACAATCTGACAGGCCATCAGCTGTCTAACCAAGTTACCGACCTAGGGGCATCTCTAAAGCTGCCAAAATAATAGTTTATAGAATCTGTAAAAAAGCCAGATCCTACTGATAGAAGAGATATTTTCCATAATTTTGCATCTGGGCCTTTTGTATGAATATGTAGGATGAGAAAAAGAAAGTGAATACGTGGTGAAATGTTTTGCACTAATGACATTCTGCAGGTATTATTGCTTCTGTTAACACTTCTGTGAAATACACAATACTAGTGAAGGACTGATTTGGGGAGAAACAGAACAAAGGTGGGACCTTTGAACTGGACTGAAGTTTAATTTTTTGGTGTTCATATGGTAGTTTGATATAAAAACACTGGTTAATATATACATGCTTGATAAAAGAGTAAAATTAAGGTGAGAGGATGCTGCAATTGAATGCAAAAAAATATTTCATTCTATTGATAAAGTTGATATTTCATAGAATCATAGAATGGTTTGGGTTGGAAGGGACCTTTAAAGACCATTTAATCCATTCTCCCTGCCATGAGCCTGGACACCTTTCACCAGATCAAGTTCCTCAAAGCCCCATCTAACCTGGCCTTGAATACTTGTCCCCAGTTTCCCTGGCTTCTCCGGGCAACCTGTTCCAGTGTCTCATTATCTTCACTGCAAAACATTTCTTCTTATATCCAATCTAAATAAACTGGTTTTTTTTTGGTTTAGAACCATTGCCTTGTGTCCTGACACTACAGACCTTGGAAAAAAAAGTCACTTTTCATCTTTTCTTTTAAACCCCCTTTAAAGAGTGAAAGGCTGTAATAACGTCTCCCTGAAGCTTTCCCTTCTCTAGGCTGAACAATCCCAAATCTCTGACAGGACATGTGTTCCAGTCCTCTGACCATTTATGTGTCCCTCCTCTGCACCTGCTCTAACAAGTCCACTGCTTTCTTGAACTGTGGATCCCAGAGCTGAAGCAGTACTCCAAGGTGGGGGTCTCATAAGAGAGAAGTAGAGCTGATTCTCACCTCTGCTTCTGATGTAGCCCAGTATACAACTAGTTTTCTGGAATTCTCTTACTCTGGTGTAGAATTGTCAACAAACTGTTCATTTAGGAGATTGGAAGCATGAATCCGCCCCAAATTCCTGTGTATCATCAACATCGTAGGAGGCAATCTTTTTCCTATGCACTGAAGCTAAGAACTCATTTTGTATTTTATGCTCTTTCATATGAGGCATATCAATCACTTATGCTTGAACTGTAGCAGTTTCCATCAAAAGTAGAACATTTAGCTAAATTTCACTAAGGTTTTCCTGCAGTGTAGGCTTTCTTACAAAAAAATATGTGAGAACGGAAAAAAAATACTTGCAAATATTTTTTTAAAAAACTTGGTCAGTTGAGGCAACGCTATAGTGCCACCTTTGAAATGTGTTTTCTGTAGCTGAGAAGGGCAGGATGTCAACAGTAAAGAGAGAAAAATATAAATACAAATGCATGTACACTCTTCAGATTTGATCATGATACTGCATTGTGCATATATGAATGTCTCTGTAGATGATATGGCATCTTTATTAAATATTGTTGCTGGAAGGACAGGATCATGTTATTTCATCTGCCATTATGTGAAACCTCACTGTATACCACCCATTGGTTAGCATGCAGCTGAGATAAAACACAGTTCTCTTCTGGCCTGTTATTGCCCATTGAAAATCTGGTTTGATAGATGGAGGAACTACTGGCAGAAAAAATACAGCACATGACTAATATAACCCATTAAAGAACAGAACAAAGAGAATGTTGGAAATGTCTTACAATCTTCCTGAATCACCAGCAGAAAAAAATTCCTAAGTTTTATGGGCTCTTAGTGCATCACAAAATTAAATCCAACAGTCTGCCTGCAACCTTATACAAAGTAATTTCCATATTTTGAAAATTGAGTATGTGTTTTAGTATGTCTTAACTAGTAGTTGAAAACTCAATTTTAAAGAAACTCAGTAATTCAATGTAAGGATCTGGAATAAACCTAGTAATTTCTTCTTGTTTTCTCTGAATATTATGCATGCCAAAAAAAGTTTCTAGTCCTGCACATTAGTCAACTTCCCATGTTTTAAAGCTAATGTGTTCTTTACTTTAGGAAATGGCCACCAATCTTTCTGGGCTGTGTAGTGACAAATGTTAATTATAATCAACACTTTATACTTGCAATCTTATTAGTTGTCTGTGTGACTTCCAAAGTGACTTCAAGCCAACATTAATAACAGATCAGTAGAATGTTGTTCTGATTTCTAAAATAAGGTAATAACAATGCTCCTTTTCCATTTTTTTCCCAATGATTCACACTGAAAATTTTAGTTTGTAAGTTATAGTGTTGAAGATTAGTTTTGTCTAGGAAATACCAAAGAAATACACCGTAGATGCTATGCATATTCTTACTTGAAAAATTAAAGGCATTGTCTCCCTTGGAGTGTTGATACTCTTTCCTTGCTAAGTATTGAGACTGCATCTTGCAGCTGGCTGAAGTTAGATTACTCATGGTTGGGATAAAAAAAGTTACTATCCAGATGCTAATTAAATCTTTGTCAGTTATTTCTGTTACTCACTTTGTTCTAACAGTACAGTCTATCTTGCCAGTCTGAACTTCAGATAAGTCTAAAACTTGGAATTTAGAAATTTTAAGAAAGAAGGTCATAATCCAGAAGAATGAGAAATTATGAAACACATCCCATCTCACTCTTTTACAAATGTTGACAAAGTGGAGGACAGTGATTGCAAATAACAGAAAGATTTGTGGAAATCAGAATCTGTTGATAGCCTGTTCAATGGCTATCAACAGAATGGATGAAGAAAAGATTAATTACATTATCTGCTGCAAATCATAATCTAGTTCTGCCTACAGAATGGGGAATTTCTGCAATAACTGTTGTCATATTTTGTTGATTGATGCCACCGACTTGAGAGGAGCATGGTAACATAAGATCTTTTATGAGGTATTGTTAGCAATGTACATATA
The DNA here is from genome assembly GCA_027560015.1 of Chloroceryle amazona. Classification (NCBI taxonomy): domain Eukaryota; kingdom Metazoa; phylum Chordata; class Aves; order Coraciiformes; family Cerylidae; genus Chloroceryle; species Chloroceryle amazona. Next base: position 72,248 of record JANHFX010022367.1, on the reverse strand, counting down.
ATGTCTCCTTTACACATGATATCATGAGGATTTCTTGGTTTTCAGCCAAAGACAGTGTTAGGACCCCCTTGCTTGCATATTTGTTGAGATTTGAATATTTGTCCATAATGAGGTAGACAGTGGTAACAATCAGCTGTCAGCTTCAAAGATAGGCCTTTTGGAAGCATGTATGATCATATATGCAAATCTGAATTTACAAATGGCTGCAAGATTTTGTAATATAGACTGCAATTATGTCAATATGGTAGGAACTGTAGAAATGTTACTGCATTGTTTTCATATTATAACCAATTACAACGACTATGTATACAATATAAATACCATATTTTTCACTTTAACATTATTAACAATTTTCAGATGTTTACTTTTTGAGTACCAGGCAGTTCTGAGGTGCAAACTGAAAGTATTCAGAGGTGATAGTGATAATACTGTAAGCTTGAGAGAAATCCCATGATTTGGGGTGATAATTCGGCAATGCTTTGATTGAGTGCTTGGAGAAGGCACAAGTGAACATCATTCCCACTGTTGTACCATAGTTTATTTTGGAAAGAGATGATCACAGCATGATTTGTCTAGTGCCTTGGTTGGCACTCATTGTGGTGCCCATGTGTTTTAGTGTCCTGTACCCTGGTGCAACAAGTAGAGTGAGATAGGCGAGAGAGGGCTGTCTGTAACAGCTGACTGACTTTTCATCTGAAAGCAGGACTACACTGTGTTCCCTCTAAGTCATTATCAGAGCTACTTTGTACAGTATCACAGTTCTGCATCACAGTACAATACTCTACTATCACTGTGCTGTAATAGTACATTTAGCCCCATGCTTTGCCTCTGGCACAGTGTAATGTATAATGGATCTGATGAAACCTGAAAAAAGAAAAGAAAAAAAGTTAAAAATAAAAAAAAAAAAGAGCCCTAAAGACAGAGTGTGCTCTTGAAGTTATGAAGTTATAACACTTCAAGTGAATAGAGACATGGAGGAGGAGAAAGGACTCTGCTGACCCTTACAGGTGAATTCTTTTCATTTTGAAACATGAAAATTCTCTTACCTGACTTTCCGTGTTAAAACAATCATATATATGTCTTGAAATTACCAGTGGATTTCTGGGAATATTTTTAAAGTGTTTTACTGACTTCTGTCATTATAATGCTTGGTGCAACCTGATTTGCATGCTGCAAATACAGAGAGGCAATCAGAAGAGTATTATAGAACTTGTCAGTATATATTGTATTATAAAGGTTTATGTTTTCATTTCTTGGACATGGGAAACAATATCTACTTTAAAGCTAAATATGACAAAACAGCCAAAATTGTTCTTTAAAGGTATTTTATTTTTTGTTTGTACATGTAGCATATTATGCTGTTAATATAATCCTGAGAAAACTTTCTTTAAAAGTATCTTGAAATAATAGTTCATATTTTAAAGTTCTGCTGAAGACACACTGATAAGCAACTATGATATTTTGTCTTAGTGAGGGCAGTCGTTTGCACCTAAAGCCCTGTATTCCTTTCCTTGTCTTTTCATGAGTAAGATTAATGCTGTTTTAATTTCTTGGGGAAATCAGGAACCTGAAATAAGTCGGTCACTGACTATTCTTTTTCACCAGAAGTGAGTATATAATCTTGCTTGCTTTGGGTGCAAATGTTACTTTGGGACTAAAGCTGTAAAGGCCACAAAGTTTTTGATACAATGCTGACTAATATCAGTAGGCTGTTTCTTCAGTGTGTGAGCCCAGGGCGGGGAACAGGTCCCTCTGTGGGCACATCCATCCCACCAAAAGGATATAGAAGCTAAAACTGCACCACTGCAATCTAAAGCTAAAATCTCAGTTTATTCTGAACTTGTTCTGATGCTTCAAGTACTTACATGAAGAAGTTAAATTTCACATATATGACGGGGCATTTGGCCTACAGTGGGTCTGTTGGATAGAATTTGGCAATTCTGTTTTCAAGACTGAGCTCAGAAGTTATAGGGAGACGTAATTCCATGGGCCCATCAAGACTTCCTCAACAGTGTTTAGATATTATTTTAATCAAAGAACTGTGTGCCATTACCTCAGGATCTGTGTCAAGCTGTGGATTAGATTTATAAAAAAACCTGCAAAAGCTCCTGCTGGTTGAAAGATTATGAGTATTTAGCTACATTACTGCTATTATAGGCATGAACACGTACTTTCAGTATTTCTTGAATTGTAGCATTATTACAATTAAGTAATTGTGTTTGTCTAGTTATAAATTAGACTAAAGTTAAAGGCTAACATTTTATTAAGCACTACTGATTTTCTTATTGTTCTTGACTGTATAACTTAAAATGAAATGCACTTCTCTATCTAAACTGAACTCAAGGAATGTCAATAAAAGACATTGTAGTCAAATCTAAGAATGTTAAATCAGGAAAATTCATGGAACACCAGTAACTACCAGTAACTGTCATTCTGTTAAACCTTTTTAATTTCTTGTAACAGCAGAGTAGTGTTGTGAGAACATGAGATAATACATGCAAAAAGAAGAAAGGAACTCCTGTTTACAAAAAATACAGGGAAGTTGTTCCCATAATAAGTTGTTCTATTAAACAAGAGCCACTATTGCACTCTAGCAAAGCAAGTATAGACCAGAAAGTCTGTTAGGAACCAAGCATCATTGTTGGCATAATCTATTGTTTGTGTATATATTTTTCCTTACCACATACTTTTCTTTCTTTTTTTTTTTTTTAATTTGGAATTGCATGTGACTCAGTTAAAGAGATTGTGGATCAAGATTTGACACTTATGGAAAAGTATGTTTTTATACTGTTCAAAGCTGACCTCTGCTTTTAAAAAGGCTTGATCTACACTTTTTCATGTGTTTAGAAGCATATATTTTTTGGTTAAGAAATTGAAGACAATCTCTTTGTCTTTTTCCTAAGCTGGGGAGGTTGAGATAAAAAAGAATGCCTGCTTTAAAAGTCACACATGGCTGTAATTTAAGGGTTTTTTTCTACCTCATTGTCCATAACAGTTGAAAGAAACCTTCAATGAAAGTTTATTAACTAGGCCAGTGCCCGAGGCAATAAAGGTTCATTTATTACCAGTTTCTTGGCTGTTTTTCTTCTCCTATTTTTCCGTTAAACTCATAGCGTAAGATAATACTTCACAAAATTAAACCTTTGACCTTCTGTGGAGTTAAGTCGCCTTTGATTAGATAAAGTAACAATTTATGGTCCAGTGTGAGGTTGCACATGAAATGAATAATGCAACAGACTGAATGAGAACTGAGAATCTATTGCTTTTGAAAAGATGACTGTTGTTTGAGAAAGAATGTTCTCTCTTAATTGTATTGTAGTGATGCTGTATGCATTCCAGTAGGATTTTAAACTGTTGCTGAAAAGTACAATACAGCCAAGTAATTATGCAGTATACATTGTTTTAATTCCGTCACAATCACACCAAACCAGTAATAAATACACAGGTTGCAAAACCCTATTTGGCTATAACAGTTAGCAATTTGTTGTGGTATTTGAAAAGCACTTTATGATTTCATTTTTACTCTTCAGTGCCAAGGAATAAATCCACAAAAAAAAGAATAACTTCATGGAATGTAAGTCCATCAGTTCCATAAATGGCAAATCTTAGTGATAAAATAATTAAATTTACACACTTTTTTTCAGCATCATTGAACCTGCCAGTAGTTCTCATTCAGATAATACAGTCTTAATATTAAGTTTCACCTACTTTTAACAAAACACATCAAGAGGACATTACTTCTTTCTAAGTGTTGTTCTTTCTATGTGTTGTTAATTGTGGAGACACATTGTAAGTAAAAAGATTTTTCGATTTGAAGATTGCTGTGGAAATTTAGCTCTCTTGCTTGTTTATTTTAAATGCAATACCCAGACCTCAAAATTCATATTGCAATTTAGGAGTAGTTACAGGAAAAAGGTCTGATTAGTCTGATGAACAACAGATGGTTTGAGCCTCACATACATTGATTTTCTCTCATTGCAAGACTGGCAATTTCATTTTAGTTGCACTGGTCTAAACCAGATCACATGGCTGATTTTTTTTCTAAGTATTCCTTCTTTAACAATATTAAAGAAGTGTGATTAGTTATTCCTTTTTTTTTTTTTTTTTTTTCCTGAATCCATTAATAATAAACATTTTAAAGATGTTAAAAATGGTTTGGGTTAACAGTGTGTACCTAACCACACAAGTTGAGCAGGAAAATGCAATTAGAATGTCCAGACAAGAATTTTGTGATTATCCCAAAATAAAAGGTAATGAAATTTTTTTGGAGTACGCCAGTACTGTTGTATAGGATCAGTCCGGGTTTCTGAAGAGAAATAAAGCTTTGGGATAACTGTGCCATTCCAGGCCCACACTATACATAACAAATGCTACTAATGAAACAGTATATTTTAGCAGAACATTATGGTGTAGTCTGAAATTCTCCTTTCTGCAATCCAGTCTATTTAATCAGACCTCTGTCCTCCATCAGATTGCTTTCCCCTTCTTGTTTTATGTATTGCACTACTTAAAACACCCATTAGATTAGAGACTAAGGTTAAGATACTATTTTTGTTTGAAATAACTGCGAGGCAGGGTAATAAGCTACCAAAAACTTGTACCTGAACTGCTGAAACCCATGAAAACAGTGCAAAAATCTACAGTGATCAGTGTCAAGTCCTAGGAGCTAACCCTGCCTTTCTTTCTCAGACAAGAGTTTTTCAGATTTTAGTAAAAATTTTGCCCAAGAACCTCGATATGAAACTGGGAATTAAGTCAAGAAAAGTCATTAATTGTTTTCAAGTCAGTGCCATTGAAGCAAAATATAAGAAAAATCATTAATTACTGATTTTTAATAATGAAAGGTGTTGTTTCAGAATTTAAATGAGACTTGGAACTCCTCCCATGCAAAGAATAAAGTATTTTTGTAGAATGAACTTTCCAGCAAATAAATTCAATGTAGCTCACTGCTGACAGCTGTATTTTGTTTTTCTGCCTGTTCTGTGATGGCAAAGGGAAGGTATCTTGAAAATCTTCTCAAAGTCCTAAAGAAAGAGGTTATGAAAATATGTATATATATAAAATAAGATTTTTAAAGTACCGATAAATATGTATAAATGTAAGATATATATAAAGGAAGATTATAGTTATATTAAGGAAGTTATTTATTGGAATAACTATTAGGAATTATAATTATTACTAGACATAGTTAATGTAAAGAATGTTAAAAGTGAATTAAGATCAATTACTGAAATGTTTTTTTTTAAGTTGTCCAAGGACCCAGTTTGGGCATACAATTAAAAAATGTGTATTTTGAGACATATGTGAGGCTGAAATTGGAGGTCCTTTTCTTTTTTCCTTTACAGATAGGGTGTGCTGTAAGATGCTTTTGCCATCAAACTGAAAGTTTTAAGAACTCTGTTTTAAGGCAGGGAATGGTATTGGAAGACAGAAATCCTGAAGGTGATGTAGTGCCCACCAATAATTTGTACACATTTTGAAAATCTGTCATGGTTTATGACAGTTGTCCCGGATATTTTGCTTTTAAACCAGAATTGTTTTCTGAAGATGTTATGGGTTTTTTTTGTCATTGTTTTCCATTTGTCATTGTTTTCCATTGTTTTCCATTTCCATTTCATTCACTCATTTTTCAGCATTAGAGACCACACACACTGGGCATACTTCTGGTCTCATTCTCACCCACAGATTTCTGACTTCAGTAGAGTTGCATGGGTGTAAATTAGACTAAAACTTGGCAGGAGAAAGCTTATGATTATATTTGGCAGAGGCAGCAGGCTGCAACTTTATTAACATAATTAACAGCTACAAACACACCCAACAGGCCAAAGTAATCTAGTGACAGAAGAGAGAAGGTCTTTGTAGGAAAGGATCATTCACGCTTTCTTTTGGTGTTTTGCTTCTTGTTCCTGAGTTCCTACTAAGGCTTGGAGAGCTTTCAATTGAGCTGTAATTCAAATTCATACTGCTCCTACAAGACACCTTGAACAGACTTTTGCTGATGAGTCTATAGGAACTGTCAGCAATACGGAGATTACTTCAGAAGCGTGATGGTTGAATTGAACTTTACTTTCTGATGTTTTGCTTTTTGAATTAAATTGTTGGACAAGATTAATTGCACGCAGTAAGAGATTTAAATGAATAGCTTTATAAAGCATTAAAGTTCTAAGTATGTCACATGGGAAAAAGGCTGTAAGGTTTAAATGAATAAATGTATTTAATGCATAAAATGTCTAGGCTAATTTTTTAATTCCTTTACTAACATCTTTTATTGAAAAACCATACTTTATTCATCCATCTTAGTTATACTGCTGTGGTTGTGGTAATTTAATATTCCTGCTCTTCACTAATCTTCTGGTTCAACAGAAGTAAACAATAGCTTTCATAAATTAAAAATACGCTCTTCAGAACATGCTTCTGAAGATAAAAAACAAGGCTGTAAACATTTATGACTGAAACAAACTAGATTGTTCAAATACTGCCATGATGTATCATGTATATCAATATGGCACTGATATCAGTTAGAATGCAAACAAGGTTTTAAATGATGTGCCCCTTCATTTCAGCTGGAGAATCCGCTTTACACCATCTGCCTATCAGATGGTTAGGAACCAGGACTGCGTATTAATGCCACATGTTCGATTTTCTTTCCTCTTGTAATGGTTAGATTCATATTGCTAATAGCTGTGCATGAGCACTGTCGAAATTTGTGTGACGATGGAGTGATGAGATATTTATAAAGCTGCCTGTCTCACTGCATAATCAGCAGGAAGAATGCCAGACATAAACAAATTATCAATTTCAGAATATTAATGACAACTACCATTGACATTAATCCATTGAATATTTTTGCCTGGATACTTTTTAACTGTTCAAATAAATATTTGTAAAGAATAAAAAATATCAGAGTGGCTGTTTGGTGTGATCCTTATTTCAATCAGTTCAGTTGCCTTTATAGATGTATCTGGTTATCTCATATTTGAAAGTAAAATTTCTGTAGTGCAGAAAAGTGTGCACCTCAGAAGTTCCTTGGCTACCTGTTGTAAGAGTAAAGTGATGTTAAGTAATTTTTAGGTCAAAAGGCTTTTCTGAACAACAGAGTTAAAAAAAAAAATCATTCCCAAGTATTTACCCAAGTATATATCTGTAGCTGAACTTTAAAGTTCATGTAGATACATGTATATAGATACACAGCAGCTTATTAACCTCTTCTGATTAGAATATATTTGGCTGCTTTTGCTAGTGAGTTAAGTCAGGTAAGTTTGGCCCTGTGCTAGAAAGGAAGTTTTGTCTTGTATCATACCACAGTATATGTCAATGCACCAGTGATTATAATATACGGTGCTCTAGTAACTGGCTCGAGACCTTCCTTGTCACTTGCTTTGCTACATCATGACAGACAAGTGATAGCAAAAAGGAACAGAAAAGCAGAAACTCTGCTATAGGCTGGAATTGCAGTGAGGAATGATAGTAAGCTATAAGTCTGAGGATTATTCCTTATTCAGATTTCCTCCCTACTTACACCGGTCCTTATATGAGACATGCATTTCAGATTCATATAGTTTAAATTAATTGCTCTATGGCAAAGTAATAATGTCAGTTACTTAGGCATGTGTATGAGAGAATGAATGAAAGTAGCAGTTTAATTTCTGATTGTTTTAAACTGTTTATTATCACAAGTGTTATCTTTCAAAAATTGTTCTACAGGTCTGAGTAATCTGGTTTAGTTTTCTGGTCCCTATCCAAAGGTTATTACTTCCACTAGAGAGAAACATTATGGCCTTCTTTGGAGAGAAGCACTGAAGCATCATTTTTTGCAAATTTTTTATCAAAACAGAGCTTGTATTTTAGCCATTCTACAAGCAGATCACTAGCCCAGTGAAAGATAGTATTGTGGGCTCACAGTTTTTATGTCTAGTGTCTGTTTAATAAGGTATTTATGCTAATACTTGGAAGCACTTAAAAACTGCTGGTCTGGAAATGCAGTCACAGCCAAAAGTTTGAGGCCCGCTATTGTATTCGTGGGTTATATTATTCCTTCGAAGGATTGTTCTTTAAAGATGCTAGTTTTAGCTTGTCAGAGGTGTATATAAAAAAAGGAAGTATAGGTTATTGTATTGTTTAATGAACACAGGATGCAACTCAAAGTTCATAGGTGCATCATCTCTTTTTCTGTGGCCGAATTTAGGGACTGTAACCAAATCTGTGTAATGTATAGCTTCATATCCTTCCTCTAAAGTAAAAATATCATTGGAAGCAATCCATGTTATTGTCAATACCTTCTTAAGATCAGAACATGCACAATTTCTAATAGCAGTAGAGGCTAAAATAAAATTAAACACTCATATTTATCTACCTTCTAATTTGATTTTTGGCTTTTGGTGCATCTTCTTCTACCCGAAATAGCAGTTTTCTAAATAATATTGATCTGCCTATGCAGAATGTAATTATCACATACTTGGTAATTGTCATTGCACTTGGAAGTGTTAGAAGTCAGCTTGTGAGGAGGATTGTGAGGCTGTAGCTGTTTGTTAATCTTTATGCAGTCATGCAAAAGAAATAAGGGAAAACAGCCTTGAGTCAAGCTGTGATATATTCAGAGGCACTTCTTATGCCACCTCATTGCTTTCCTGATGTCCGTTCACCTTGTGCCTTCTCCCCACTGGATTTTGCCTTCTGTGCCTCCCCATTGCTAGCTGAAAACTAGCAAGAGTGAACTCTTTTTGTCATTAAGGAGTCAGAGGAGACATCAAGAGGCCCTTGGAAGCAATGGTGGTAGCAATATTTACCTCAGCAGCCTGGGAGTACTCTCTTATTTGGTCTATCCTGTTAAATTGCACTTCTCTGGTATTGGGCAGCAGTCTTGGCCCACTGGAATAGTAATTGTTATTTCCTCTTCAGATCCATAGGATACTTCACACCTCTCAGAGTAGCCGAAAATCAGACAAGCAGGCACCTTTGAGCTAATTACACTGAGTTTATTCAAACTTTCTTCATGGTCAGGGCAAGAATCTTGATTCAAAATGATGATTTCTTCTCATCTTGTGTCATCACGGGCTGAGGGATGAGATTCCATAATTGCATAAAATTTACCTGGTTTAATGCCTTCTCTTTCATTTCTTCCATCTAATTCCCTTTAATTTCCATCTCAGCCCCTTGGATCAGTCCTGTGTGTTAGGCAGCTCTTCTGAAGTTTTGAAACTGACTTTCCTCTGCTATCACCTAGGCTTGGGCAAAGGGATTTGTGTAGGTAGCAGCGCAGTTTGGGGACCACAGAAGAATTATCCTGCCTCAGGAAAGGGGGCAAAAATTTATGATTGCAACTTTGATTAAAGGCTGTATCTAATTACGTGTTTTGAAGGCATTACTGAACTGTTTCTCTAATTGTTTTTGGCAAAGAGAAATTTTCTTATTTTTGTAGAACATTCTTCTAAATGGCTGGATGGCAGAAATTTGGTTTGGTAGGAATAGTACTTGGATTGTTTGAAGGAGACTTTGGGATTAAATGGGTTAATAATTCCTTTACCCATTGATAAAAAACTTAATGTTTTGAAGTTCAGGGAAAGTAAAATAAGTATTTTACTAGTGTCTATGTTACTAACATTTCTTCTAAAAACACTTCTTAAAATGACCACATCTCCTTGCTATTATGTGTGAAATGAGAAATAAATGTCTGAGTTCTTTCATTTGTTACTCACAAATAGAAATTATAGACCTGTTGGGTTTTTTTTTGTTTGCTTAGGATGTCAAACATTTGAGACCTAATTTTTTTTTTTTCTAAGTACAGTTATGTACCTGTTCATCTATTCGTAGCCAGATGCTTAAGACATATATTTGAAGCTAAGTTCAATTTCTGAAAGCATGTATTTGTAGCTGCAGTTAGTTATGATCGTATTACCAGTTACTGGACACCAAGTTAAGATCTAGGTGAATATATAGGAATAACTTATCTAAATAGAATGTGAAAAATTTTACTTGAAAAAGTTGATAGCCCTCAAATCTAACAAGAGGAATAACATTCTACAATGTTCTCTAATCGTTATGTAGCAAACAACCTTAGTGCCTACAATAATGGAGAACTATAGAATAATATGTATTCAATTTTCTTCAAACTTTTTTGCAGGCCTGACAGCAGCAGCTGCAGCGGCAGCAGCTGCCACCAACGCCGCCATAGCAGAAGCAATGAAAGTGAAAAAAATTAAATTGGAAGCTATGTCCAACTATCATGCAAATAATAACCAGCATGGAGCAGACTCTGAAAATGGAGATCTGAATTCAAGTGTTGGTAAGTCTCAGATGCACCATTATAATATTATTATAATCATCCGGTATTTTATTAAAATGATGATCCTTCTGGACTTCCTTCTGAAGACCTTGATTTGGTATGCGAAGTTGTATATTTGTTTTCCTTGTCTTACTTCTTTTAGTTTTATTTTGTATCTGACCTTTACACCAGCATTCAGAGTTGTTGTTACTATTACAAAAACATTCTTTCCTTTTCAGGTTACTTTTGCAGACTTCGGTTAATGTTTACCATAGAGAAAAAAAAAAAAAAAAGTGGTTTGATTGCTTAGAGTTCATTTTTCAAAGTACAGGTGGGGTGACAGATGATGGTGTCAAAGTGAAATTTAACAATGTCTCCTGCTCAGTGTGCTGGGTATCGACTTTAGGTAATTCAGAACACAAGCTTGAAAGCAGAATATTTCATACTTTCATGTGCCCTGTGACAAAAGGAAAACATACATACACAATAAATTATTGCCATGCTCTGCAGTTCCTATCATATTTTATTTTAATAAACACATTCTTTAAATGTAGTTAACAGGTTTTTCCATTTCTTAAGCAGCCATCAGCAACTCTTTTTCTTTCTCAAAAAATAATTCTTTCAGTGTACTTTATTCATTTATTTCGACAATTTGTTTTGCTAAAGCATACTTCAAAGCTAGAATAACTTTTTCTTGTTGTTGATTAAATCTTTAATCATCTGTGTGTGTCTGCTGTAAAATGTTTTGTTATGCCATTTCATTGTATTGGCTCCTTTTATCATGTCGAGACAGTATTAACTCAGCAGCAGAAATTCAATGACAAAGAGGTACGTTCAGAAGACTGCAGGCAAGATTGGTGTATATTGGAATAAAATGGCTTAAGATAGGGATTTTTTGTTTGTTTTTATTTTGGCTCTTTTGTTTCATTTTGTTTATTTTTTAGTTTTTCATCTCCTAAATGCATTTGAAATGAGTCTTAGAGAGTTATGTACTAGCCTAAACATAAATAAGTACGTGTTTGTGAACAGATTTCTGTACAGTTCAGTAGACATCAGTAGGCCATTATTTAGAAATAATGTGAATTGTAGTTCAAAGAACCAGTTCACCTAGGCATATGCTACTTTAAATAATAACAATACGTATGCATTACTGCAGTAGGAGATGACAAGATTTTTTTATTTACCTTTTAAAGAAAGGCTTAAAAAATGCCTCTGTGATCTTGAAGAAAAATAGTCTGTGTGTTAGCACTCGGATACCTCCATGTGCAATCACTAGAATGTTAGTGGAAAGATTGTCCTCTTGGAGAGAAGACAAGAGAGAGTGTCTGAAATCTGGGCGAAGGAGTTAGGTACAAATGAAGTGGAAGGAACAGGTGGCCCCTAACATACTGGAAAAAAAAAAGTGAAGTAATGGAAAGAGTGAATAGTATAAGTGCAAACTGTGAAGATAAAGACTCTATATTAGAACTAGAAGCTAGTTTAGATATGAATTTCAGACTTTGATGAATGCATTAAATGAAATAAAATATTCTAATACTGGATTATGGAACGGCTATTTTACTTGGCAGTTATAGTGACAAACCATTTCTACACCCATGAAAATGGAAAAGTTAACAGGTAATCAACATCTAAACCACATGAACTGAACATAAGAGAAACAGAAATACTTTGAAATTATTGTTTGAGACATAATTTAGATAGCTGATGTGCTCTTACACACCTTAATCATTTTCCCTGTTTAAGAAAATACATTCTAACGATTTTAGTCAGGCAAAGTTAGTGAAGCAAGCTTATTTATTATAATTGTCAAAATTTCCTCTCAGCCCCTTGACTTGCTAACATCAGTTAATTCCCATATTTAACTGAATGAAGAATCGAATTAATTGTATTCAGAAAAAATGTCTCTTCTGAGTAGAGTGAATCACATTCCAGTGGTTTCTGTTCCATGAGGAACAGATTTGGAAACACAGTGCACTTGTCTTATATCCAGTTTTGAGCTATGAAGGTTTTCTCACAAATAGTTTGCATTTATTTGTTTCTTTTATAGTGAGTTCTATGTAGTGTCCAGTGTGGGTTATGTCTGTGACATCAGAGAAGTGATTCCTACTGATACTAATGCCAGGGTATTATTAGGATCATGAAGGGTTTTATTAGTTGCAGTTTTTAAAATTAGCATATTATATTATCTTGACAATAAATTGTATTTCAAAGGTTTTGCTTTGTAGCAGGTTGTGCTTTTTTTTCCCTGCATTTTTTTCAGATGTCCACATATGATTAATACTTTAAATTATGGCTTGTTAGGCATGAATTTGAAATAGTATGTTACTGAATGTTGACAGGAGGAAGGAATAAACAAACAAACAAAAAAAAAGCCAAACCTGATTTTGGTTTATATTTTAAATTGTTATGTGCCTGACTAAACTGAAAAGGAATAAACTAACTAACCAGGCTAAAAACTTAACTGATACACCTTAGCCCATATGTAATGCGCATTATTGTATATTAGTGTACATGGATTGTTTATACCATGTTCTTAGGCCGTTCCAATGCCTATGTAAAAGAAGATAAATAAAATACAGCTCTTGGGTTGAATTGTCATGTCTGCTTCTGAATTGTCTTGGTTTTTTGGTTTTAATTAAATGCTTAATGTGAACCATATAAGTAATTTTTGTAGATGGATGTTGTACAATTATACAGAGCACAACACAAATTCATTAACTTGGTCCTTTGAAGCAATGGCCAAAAGGTTAGTGAGGGAAGGGAGTTAAAGGAAGCCAATGATACTAATAACTAATCATTTTATATCCTTCAGTTTTGTATGGTAACCTTGAGCATGCATCCTTCCACCAGGAATTATCATTCTAGAAGGGGGAAAAAAGGAAAAAAAAAAAGGGGGGGGGGGCAAAAAAAAAAAAAAAAAAAAGGTGAAATTACAGGCGAAATTACAGAGGAATGAGAGTGAGGTATTAGCACACTGAGTAAAAAATATGGCTGCAACACCTTTCTCTCCCATCCACAATCAATTGGATTCTTTTAGTTTAATATTTACTTGCTAAGATGAGATGCTAGTCTGCATGGTGATAAACAGTCTGCTACTGGCATCTGAAGGTGACCTGTCAGTTCATATGGACAAATCTCCTGCTTACTGAAATGTACAAAATAAATCATTAAAGCAGGCAGGTGCTCATTCCCAGATTTAAATCACCATAGATTTATGATTTGAATTAATGCTTCATTTGGTCATAGAAATAGATGCTGAGACAAATGATATGCAGTGGTTGGGGCTTCCATACTGTAGCCATCCTAATATTGATTACTGAGATGTCTTTGCAATCTCTTGTTTATATCAAGTACTGTCTTGTGACAGCTTAGCTGATATGAGCTACATTGCAGATAAAGAAGGAAAAATGTCCTGGGTTCTTTTTAGTGGCAATTCTATATACAACGTGTAGAATAGAGAAATTATTTATTTAAATAAAATATATTAAAAGATGAATTCCATATGTCAGCAAACAAACAAACAAAAATACTATTCTGTGTGTTTCCTTGATTTAATTGTAGAATTAAAAGAAAGAGTGACAAGGTCAAAATTTCATTGAAGAGATTCTGTTCTTTGTCATCTTAAAATCTTAGGATGAATTTTGGATCAGTTGTTTATTTACCATCTAATACTCCAAAGTTATAGGTAGGTAGATCAGCTCAATTATTTCCTTGCTGCTTAAGTACTTACTACCCTGCTATCATACTTCATTAACCCGCAGCAGCAAAAGATAGAAGCCTTTGAAAGTAAATATCTTTAAAGCTATTTCCATGAGCTAGGATTTGCAATCTATATCTGGATAGGAAGTGAAGAACAGTTTGTATACTTTTGCTTCCCGAACATTTCATATAATGAAAACACTATGCATGCACTTTAGGGAATACTCAAAGGGTTTGTAAAGACCTTTGCCACTTGCTAAAATGTGACTCATAAAACTTGTAAACAACTATCAACAATAGTAAATTACTTGCTTAGTAGGAAATGAGTTCATATCTATTCAAAATGTGATCTCAAAACAGATGTCCCAGGAAAATGTCATTGTTTAAACTACATTCATACAGAAAAAAAAAATGCTATTATTTCTTTAAGGAAGTGAAGCAATAATGAAGACTTTGGTGTTCTCAGTTTCTAAACACAGTTAGGAAAGGCAACATTTTACACTTGGCTACCAAATTAATCCATAAACAACCACAAAATGTGTTGAAAGTTAAGAGGTTTTCTTGGCATGTTAGGTTTCTGAATCATCCGCATTACCTTGCGATATTTACAATTATGAGACAAATGCAAGGTTTCCTGCGATCTGTTGTTCAAAAGTAACGGTTGCTTGCATACTCTTATTCATCTTTTTTTTTTTTTTTCATCCGTAATCAGAGATAAAAAGATTTAGGTGAAATTATTTTTCTCCAGTGACCTTGCCCAATAATAGAACAGTACAAAATGCAGTCATTTCCTTTTTCTAAACACACGTGTCTATTTTGAAGGAAAGAATTACTTTTATGGTTTCAGGAAAAAGTCTTGGAGACCTTGAAAAAGCAAATAAAAGGAAACAGAGAATGCAGGCCACTGAGCACAGCTCTGCAGTTGCACATCTGATTCTCTGCCTTGGCAATGTTAATGAACCTCAAATCCTCCCTATAATTAGATGAGGGAATTGCTTATATTTTCAAACAGATGATGCTGCTGTAATGAAACGATTGACAGGGAACTTAAGAGTGTCTACAGTAGTCATTTAGTTTCCAGGTTTGGGATTTTTTTTTTCCCCTTTTTCTTTTTTTTTTTTTTTTTCTTTTTTTTTTTAAAGTGTAAAAGAAGATTGGCTGTAGATACAGGTCCTAGGAGAGGTAGTAATTTACACAGAATGCTGTGACAGGTGTCTTTGTATAGCATGGAAATAAAATGGAAGAGAGAGGAATGATGGGCAGGTATGGCAATTTTTTGGGAGGGGGTGTCCTGTGCTTATTCTGCTTGGGTTCTTTAAAAGGGGCCGAGACTCAAGAGATGGATCCGGATTGAGTGCACAGCTGTAACTGCTGATGAGCTAATTGCTCCTTATCTCTCAGCCCCATTCATCTTCATTTTTTACCAATTACTGAGAATTATCTGTGTTCTCAGTTGGATATGAGAGTTAATCCTTTTTGGTTAAGCTGGCAGTACTGTGAGCAGATTCCAAATCATAGGGTGAAAAAGCCAGAGCAAGCTTGTTCTCAAACTCTCTCCAGTTCAATGACAATATCACCAGTTCATAAGAATTTTTCTATTGTTGGAACAGATTAAACACTATTTTTTTAAAAATACTTTTTTTTTAAAGTTTAGTACTTTTATCAATATGGGTTTTTTTTCTTAACATCAACTGAATGTGTATATTCCTAAGTGGATAGATGTGCCCCCTTTCTAAAAAATATTCACTTGCAAAAATGAAAATGAGATAAATAATAACTTCAGACTGGAAAGATTATTTGCAGTATTTCAGTGTTTATTTTATGATACTTAACACTTCGCTAGACAACAACACCGTGCATTCAACTTTGATACTATGGGACATAAAACAAATGCTTGTCAGTGACATATATCTACTTTTGTAATCTCCTTTCCAATCTGTGGATGAAAAGTGTTGTCTAGGTGCTAGCAAAGGCATAATCATATATCCATAAAGAGAATATGGATATGCTTTGTTGAGGCCATCTTATTTCCTACAGGAATGCTTTCATAAAACTGCTTTGGGAACATACACATACTAGAAACATATCATTTGCTTATAAACATGTCACTAAACTGTTTTGGAATGTTACTTGTCTGGTGGCATGGGAAAAAAAAAATCTTGGAATTTCATAGCTAAAATATAATGTTAGTCTGTCAACTGAGAATATAATTTCTCTGGATCTGCTTCCCTAGTCTTTAATTAATGATTGCTAAATTTTCTAAGCAAGTCAAAGAATTGGATGTTATGGTCTGAACACCAGTTAGTAAATTAAGTGAATTATTAGCAAAGATTCAGCATTTCATGTTAGACAGTCTCTTGTATTATAACGATGAGTCCCTCATCTAGATTAAATCCTCACTGTGGGATTCATTGGAACCAATGTAGACATTTGTATCTTATTTAGTCACCTGAGATTCAACAGACACAACTAGGCAATTGCAGGAGTGATCCATCTCATCCTAAAGTAGATGGCAAAAGTAGGTCAGATAAATTGCACCTTACAAGTGCTTAGTTGTGCGACTACAGAGTTGTAGTTATGTAAAGGAAGTTAAATGAATGAATCTCACTCTCAGTGCATGCAATCAGTAATTTCTGGAATAAGATTTGAAGGAGGTAATGCGTCTTTTCCAGTAATGGCAAAATAGTGTCTGAGGCACAGTGAAATGTAAAACAAAAGAAAATAAACCAACCTACTCTTCAGAAAAAGCATGTGAGAAGTTTAGGCATTCACCCAGAAAACTACTTAGATATAAACATATACACAAGGTTGTTGTGATTGTACAGGTATATCACTTCAGAAAGAGTGATTTTATCTACACTAGAGATACTGAGAGAACAGGCTTATAAAACTGCAGAAGCAAAAACTTCTTGTGTAACATTTGTTCTCTGGGCCTGATATGAAGCTGTATCAAGTTCATGGAAAAATCTGACTAAGTTGATCTTGTTAGCAAGATAAAAAAAATAAAAGGCTATTTATATTGTTTGATCACATTCACTTTATTTCCCATTCCATGCAAGATAATCCTAATTGGATAAATAGTTTGATAATTTAATCTTTGATGTGATTTTTTTTCAAAATACATGCTTTATTGTTATGGCCATTTGCCTTTTTAGTAGTGCTTTGTATGAAAATAATGAAATTGTTAAGCTTTTATTAAATTTTGTTTCATCATTATTTGTTATAGGCATTAAATGTACTTAAACATGATGTTGTGGATGTGCCATGTTAAGAACTGTAAGCTTAATA